>JAQZBX010076185.1:0-14477 GCA_029593785.1 Cabassous unicinctus | reverse complement strand
GGGGCATTGTCACAGTGGGTGGAGAATCACTCAATAAATGAGAGAATACTGAATTACCATCCTGGAGAGCTCTACCACATTCTTTAAGGGAGCAGCAACAGTCCCCCAAGTGCTGGTAAAGGGGATGATCCACTGATGGGCACTTGATGTTGATGACTAGCCTTATGAGTCTTTGCTCTTGAAATTGAAACTCAGCCTATTTTTATGGGGTGCCTAAGGGTTGCCTCCTGACAGCCTCCTTGTTGCTCAAATGTGGCCTCTCTCCAAGCCAAACTCATCATATGAATGCATTACCTTCCTCCCAGTGTGAGACATGACTCCTAGGGATGAACCTCCCTGGCACCGAGGGATTGCTACCAAGTGCCAGCTGACAATGCGACTGGAAAAAAGACCTTGAATAAAATGGGGAAAAGGTAAAGACAGATGAGTTTATGTGGCTAAGAGACTTCAAAATGAGTTGGGAGTTCATCCCATAGGTAATGCTTATGCACATATCAGTAGGATCTCAGAGAATTCCAAAATGGATATCACACCAAATAGTGGAGCTCCTGAGGACTCTGGAGATACCCAGGTCCTATGTCAGGGCAGATAGCTGCAGAGTTTGGTGCCTTGCCAGTTGGTCCTAGTTTGGAGTTTGTGCTCCTGAGAGTGACAGAGTTGGACTCAACTATGGCTTCCCTGCACATGGCTCATCTGTCCCTTCTATTCAAACCTATACTTGGTGCTAGAGTTTGTAGGTGTAAGTCCAGAGACTTGAGTCTTTGGGTTGTCCATGTGCCTGGTGAGCCCAGAACCTTGGTGGAGCAGCAACTCCTACTCTACAGCTCATTGGACTCACCCAGGACAACTGGTGGGGAGATGATGATGGACAACGTCTGTCCCAAAGAAGGGAGAGAGTCTGCAGTTGCAGGCAGGATAATCCCATCCATCTTCCCCATGGGATATAAGCTCCATCTCAATTGGAGGTGGAGTGGACATCAACATCCCTGACACCTCAGAATCGGGGGAAGAGCTATGGACTAGAGTGGACTTACTGGTATTCTACCATAGACATACTGTGAATCAAGCAATGGAAGAAATTACAACATTGATGTGGAGCCAGTGGCCACTGGAGTGTCTGGGGGCAGGGAGAGCGAAAAAAAGTTGTAATACAAGGGGCTTTTTCAGGACTTGGGAATTGTCCTGAGTGACATTGCAATGACAGATATAGGCCATTTTATATCAGCATATAACATGCAGAACTGTGTGGGAGAGAGTGTTGTCTACAATGTGAACTATGGTCCATGCTCAATGGCAAAGCCCCAGGGTGTGCTCATCAATTGCAATTAATGTGCCACACTAAGGAAGGATGGGTATGTGGGAGGTTGTGGGAGGTGGGGCATATGGGAATCCCTATATATCTTGTGTAACATTTATGTAATCTAAGTATGTTTTTTAAAAAAAAATTTTTTTAAGTCCTAAAATTGCAAGTAAATGAATAATGTCAATGATCAGAATAAGTTTGGAAGAAACCCTGAATTACAGATGAGAACACAGCCTAGCCAACACCTTGATTACAGCCTAATGAAATCCTGATCAGAGGACACAGCTAAACTCTGCCTAGACTCCTGACCCAAATAAGTGGTAAGAAAATAAATGTATGTTGCTTTAAGCTGTGACATTTGTGACAAGTTATTGTGCAGCAATAGAAAATGAATAAAATCTCATGCCAGGAAGAGTACACCCCTATTTAGATTATGCTATTATTTGTCATAGGTATTGGTTTGGAGACAATGAGGAGAGTTTTGACATATCTTAAGTAGAGCAAGCATCATCTTATAACATACCTGCCTAAAGTGAGTCCTCTTCATGTCCATGTGGCAAGGAGATGCTAATATCCACAAACATAGGAGAGGGATCTCCCTTTCCTGCATAGAATAATGAGGGCTGTCATCTACATCTATCCATACAGTCCCATAACAGGTCTCAAGATGTCCATCCTACCCTCTGAAGGCCCTCTTTAGTCTGGGACACTTTCTGAGGCTGTAAAATAAGCCTTCTATTAAAGTGTCTTCTCTCAAAACCAGTTTCTAGTCATTCCTGTGACTGAAGGAGATGATTGTCTCTTTACAACCTGCCATGGAGAACTTCTAGCTTTCACATGGGGTCCTGCAATTATAGTTGACTCACCTGAGCCTGCCATGTTTTTCCTTTGATATATTAAGAGCACTAGATTCCAACCAGAAAACTAGTAGACATAGTCCATGTCTCAGAAATGCTGTTTGATTTTCTTACTTCTTTTCATTACTATCCTCTCAGTTCTCCACTGTACTTTTTTAGTCATATATTTTCCCTTTGACTATTGGCAAGTTTGCCTTCATTTATGAGATATTTTGGTATTTTCTTCAACTTCCACTCTGGGGTCAGTCAATACCTGGTGGTAGCTAGTCTTCAAGATGGCCTCCAATGATTCTGGCCTCCTGGTATTCACACACTTGTGTAGTCTCAATATTGGTATATGTATGTAAATATTAAGAGATTTTTAATAGGAATTGGCTCATGTGATTATGGGGGTTGGTAAGTTTGAATTGTGTACCGAAGGTTGCAAATGGGAAACTCTAATGAAGGTTACTTTGTGCTAACTGAAGTAGACATAGAAATTATTCTTTCTGACTGCTGAAATCTTCAGTTCTGGTCTTAAGGCCTCCAGCTGATTGGGTGAGGAGATTCCTCTCATTGTGGAAGGCAATCGCCTTTCTTGATTGTAGATGTAATCAGCAATAAAAGTAATCAACCTTCTAATGATTTAAATCCATTTATGAAATACCTCACAGTAACAATATAGACATTATTTGTTTGACCAATCAGCTGCACACTATACCTATCCAAGCTGACACATGAAATTAACCATAACAGTAACCTATATTATATGGCAGAAATGATGGACTTTCACTTCCAAAATTAGATCATAAAAGACTGTGGTTTCCCTCTAGATGCCCTTTCTCTTTCTTGAATGGCTCTCTCTGAGGAATCCAGTTGCCACATTGTAAAGAAATTCAGGCACTCTGTGGAGAGGCTCAGTGGCAAGGAAAGGAGGTATAGGGCAAACAACCATTGAGGAAGTGAAGGCTTTCCAACATCACGTGAGTGAGCTTGGATGCAGATTCTGCAGCTCCAAAGGACTTCAGTGCCAGCAGACAGCTTGACTGCAGTCTCATAAGAAATCCTGAGACAAATCCACTCAGCTAAGCCACTCTCAGATGTTGAACTACAGGAATTGTGAGATAATAGATATTTCTTGATTTAAGATGCTAAGCATTGAGGTAATTAGATACATGTAATAAGATAACTGAAGCAATTCCTTTCTCACATGTTTTGGTTGTGTTGTCCATTCCTGAAAAGAGCTTTGGAATTTCTGAGTTATTTTGTGTCTCATATTATCATTACCTATTTAGCTCGTTCACTGGAGTGTGTATGTGTGTTTGTGTGTACATGATATTTTTTCCTCTACTTTTTTTCCCCTGGATTTTTGGGTATATTTTCATCTGATAAGATTTTGATTCTTAGTTTTTTATTTTAAAATTCCTTATAATAGCATTGCATAAATATTGTTATTATTAATACATGTTCATTTGCATTGAATATTTCTAGATCAATGATATAAAGCAATCTATCTGAGGCAGAGGTGGGGTGTGTTTGGTTTGCCTATTAGATTTCATATTCAACATTTATTAATTCTAGAACATATTATTCTTCTGAAAGTAAAATGCACATTCTTCATTAAATGAAATGTTTCCATATCTCTTCTTTGATTATTTGATATGATTTTGTTTCAAAAGAATTTTTATTTCAGTTGCCTTTGCTTTTCCTCTAACAAAGAGGCTTTAAGGACATGTCTCCCTTTTTAATGTGCTTCTCTCTCAGTCAGAAATGATGCTTTCTTAATGCCATCCCTTCTGATGTGAACTTTCCAAATCTCTCTCTCTCGTATTCACTGCTACCACACAGCAGTTCTCAGAATTTCTCTTGGTATTTCCATTTAAGGTAGGACTTTTCTTCTTGAAGTTATTTCTGTTTCACCATTAGCTACCCAGGATCCCCAATTCTACCCAGTCCACAGCATTGACTCTGCTCTGATATAGACTAAGAAGAAGCAGACTCCATTGGTTTAGGATGATTATTTTACCATTCACATGCAACTTAAAATTTGTAGCCCACTGTATCTCTGGTTATGCTATAGGTATAGGTTATAGATGAACATTTAGTTTCCTTATCGGTCTGGATTGCTTTAGCAGGGTGTTTGAAGATATTCAAATTTATGTAGCCACCGTTATCTTATAACAAAACAGAAGTAATTTAATGATAATTTTTAATTGTAGCATTGTATTTACATGACAATTTAGAAGCTTAGAAGCAGGAGATCTTCATTATTGAGGGGGCAAATAATTAATGAACAAATGAGACATTTTGCTTCCAAAACCATGCTTATATACATGACACAAACAATTTCAAATTAAATAGATAGCTATTCATTTTTTAATGAATATCAGACAAATATATCCTCTCATCAGTACTATTATTTGGATTGTTAATTTGAATTTCACAATTATAAAAGAGTTAAATTGAAACCCTAATTAGTTAATGCTTGAAAGTTAACATTTCACATAAACAATTTTCTTAGATGGCATTGATAGAGTTCCATCATATTTCTAAAAATTCCTATGATAATTGCCTAATTTTAACTTAATATTTACTTTGTTGTGACATTGGAAGATAATTAGACTTATTAAAAAGGGAAGTAATATCATAATGTTATATCTATACTGTTTTGGACACATAATAATCCATATTTTTTCCAAATTAATATTTCATCACAAATAGCACCCTTTAAAAGCATATGTGTTCCAAGTCTCCCTCTCAACTATTGGGATAACCCTTATAATCAATCACCCAAGAAAAGGATTACTCAGGATAGTGTCATTTTAAATATACACTATTAATATGCATTTATGTATAAATAATTATGTTTATTATGATGTAGATTAAATATTTAAAGTGGTTAGGATAGTGCGTGACTAGAATTATAAGTGCTGTATATATATTAGCTATTATAATTATTTGTATTACTATTATTATTTGGAGATATATATGTGTATATACAGACACACACACATTGACTTTTTATAACAAAAGCATGATACAGGTATACTATCACAATCATCGCTATTTAAAAAGTAAAAAACCAAGGCCCAAGGTGAATATAAGCAGTAAGTGTTGTAGCTGGAACATAAGCAGACTATTTTCAAAATCCTTACTCTAAATCAGTGCACTGAACTGTCAAATACCCCTTTCCCAATAACATACAAGCACATACCCTGCAAACCACAAAAGTAAAATGTGAGAATTGGTTCACCTGTCAGTATGTAATCCTTCTTTGGAAAAGAAGGCACTGATTTTTGTTTGAATGCTATGGTTGTTATTGCAATAATATGGGGAAAAGCACTAGTGAAAACCTAGGTCCCTAAATAAAAAATCAACTTCCAAGACACGTGCTTTTTTAATGGCCAGTCAATTACATAATCTTATATAATAAACAGAGTACAGTATGACTATATATTTGTGCATTGATATAGTTACCTCAAATCGAGGGTTCATTTATGATACATTGTACATAATTAGTTGCCACTAATTGATAAATTAATTCCTGTTAAAACTCCCTACATATGCAATTAAAAATTATATTATCTCTGTCTCAGAGCATAAGCCATTTGAAATGACTTTGTGGGTACTACTGGCTAATGTTATCAATACATTGCCATCAATATAGCATTACCGTATCTAACTGGAGCACCTATTCTTCAATAATCCATATTGATTTAAAAGATTCTCTAAGAGATGGTAATTTAACCTCTAAGAATTATACTAGTGTTAGTTATTCCAAGTTCAGAGGCTTCTTGGTGGGAAAGGTATTTTGGACTAAGAATTATGTTTTAGCGCCTTCCCTTGAAAGGCTAGTCAAAGATAAATTATGTGACTAATAACTGAGTCAAACAAGTATTTACAGAAGTCATTCTAAGATGCATTATTCTTCTCTTCAAATCTAGAAGAAATTAGAAACAGAGTTTCCTCTCCTTCTTTATGTTCTCCCTTGTGGTGGGGCTTCCTTTGAACAATGAGGGCAGCAGTAGTTTCAATGTGGCTATGAGGAGAAATGTACTTCGAGTTGGATGGCCCACTGTAGTGATGAAGACATTATTACAGCATTTTATTATGAATAAAAGCCAAAACACTATTGGTTTCAAGATATTATATAAAGGGGATCGTCTCCAATACATCAAAAACTAATTATAAATAATTTAATCTAAGATACAATTAAGTGTTCAGTACAAGGAAGTGAAAATTAGAGTAGCTATGCCTTGCAATTATAACATTTTCAGAAAAATGATGATGATTTCAATATTGCAATGGATATTGGAAGAAGAAAGCCTTAGATCAGTATATATAAAGAAAGGCAAGTTTGGAATTTTAAAATAATTAACTGGCTCTTATTTTTAGACCTTAAATTCGGGACTTTTATATGCATTTTCTTACTTCACAGTCCTAAGCATGCCTTATCCTATTAGACACTAATTTATAGATGAGAAAACATTAGGCTTAGAGATGTTTAGTAAGTTAAAACATTTCCTGGGTGGTGTAGCATCTAACCAGTGCTCATGAGAGAAGTTTGTCTAAGTACTCTGTTTTCAAGTTTTTGCCTGATCTCAAGTTTTAGTCTTGCTTAAACCTCAGGGTTTCTAATGTGTTTCTCCCCCAAAACATGTATTTCTTGTTGCTAGTCTGTGAACACTTTATGGTTTGTCGTTCTCTGAATTACTTTTTCTTCTTTTTTTTTTTTCTTCCTTTTAGGAATGCTTTACATTTGCCTTCTCTTCTCCTCATATTTGCCCCTTTGCTCAGATCAGATTGTGCCAGTATCATGGCATGTTTCATCAGTGCTGACAATTAGAAATTGATGAATGCAATCCCCAAAATCACCATTTTCACTGTGAGTTTTCAGATGAGTTCTCAACCTTTCTCTATTCTGCTATCTGTCCTCAGAAAGCTGATCTATATGGATTACATGGTTGGTCTTCCTTGACTTCTGCTTCTGAAAACTGTTGCCAGAGGGGAGCCCTAATGAGACTGAAGAAGAGTGTGATGAGGGTGTTTACCCCAAGGCCCCCTCCTGAATTAGCAAGGTGGCTGTGTTCTAGGCCCAAACTCACAGCTCAGTTCAAAGACGTCTTACTACTGACTTTTTTTATTTTCAATTCCAATAACTACTCTTTACACTATTCTATCTTTCTTTTGGGCATAGGTATTCCAATCCTGGTATTATACCAGTTAACCTGCATTTTTTTTTTTTTTCCTATACCTAAGCCACAATGTGTAAATAGTCCATTTTTAAAGCATTCCTTAAATTCTCCTAAACTGTGACTCCTGTTTCCTGCTGGTGTCATACACATAGTTAATTATTTGGCCAAACACATGTAAAATAATTGTAAACAGTGGCATGACACTCAATTTGAATTATCAATAAGACATTAAAGTAAATTCTATTTCAAATGAACCAATGGATAATTGTATCTTGCATGGGACATAATTCATTAATGGGAGAAGAATTTTGGACAGGAAAATTGGCACAATGGCACAGTGAATTCATTTGACAAAATGAATAGAAAATGTTTGACTACCTGGGTAAAATGCATTAATATTAATTAGACATATTCGCATTCCTGTAGCTTTTCCTTGATTCTTTCTTGGCTTTTCTTAGTCAGTTCCTAAATGGAAGTCCAAAGTCTATGGAGCACATGGAAGCAAGAGAAGATTCATTAGAAACCACTTTATATGCATAAATCCTTGAAAATTGAAATGATAAATAAAGGATCTCTACTTGCATAAGCCCTACCCTTCTGAAACCACTTTATCAGGGTTCTTTAAAAATATTTTTAACTAACATCAAATGACTATATGATATTTTATTAGTAACTACAAACATAAAATAATACAAATTAGTTTTTGCCAAAAGAGAAAGTTAATAAACCTAAGTGTGATTTCTTCTTTTCATTTGTGTTAATTGCATTTACAAGAGCTAAATGTAAATGGGCTAGTTTGAGATCATAAATATAACTGATTCACTCCTCAGGGTCTATCTGAAGCACAATCATGAGGCCCTCTCACTGACATGTTGATTTCCTCTTCAGTAAGGGTGATATAATTAATGTGACCTTTTGATAAGGTGGGAGATATGGGGTGAGACAAGTGCTCTCTGGAGAGCTATTAGCAGCTTCTGAGCAATTTGCTAATAGTAGAGTTACCTTTATTAAGATCATACAGTTAAGAAGATAATTGACAACCATAATAATGAGTATGTACAGGGAAGGAAGACAGCTTAAAGTGAACTAAAACTGTTAATTACATAAAATTTGAGAAACTTTCAGTGCTGAGCAAATTGTGATTTGGCCACAAAAATACAGTGAATATCTTTATTAAGGCTGCAAGGGTATATCCTGTGTGGAAAGTTGGTGGCTTTATTTCTACTCTCAGATGGCATTTTAATAAAGTGTTTTGTTTTCTTTCAGTGCCCAATCCCAGATATAGTGATGCTTAGATGTAATGGAGATATGACAAGTTTATACTGATGGATGAGCTCTCCTTACCTTCTAAGTTTAAAAAGCCCTTCTGATATTGTAGGTTTAAAAGACCTGCCATATGATATACTTAGAAGTCAATCTATCATGCTGAACGAAGACTGATTGAAACCAAAGGAATACTTGAAAAGTTTTTTTTTTCCATTAAAGTAAAAATGATGTGATATAAAAATGATTTAATGCTGCTTCTCTACATATCAAAATTCACTAATATGCCCACCAGATCATCAGGAGCTCTGTTTATCTAGCCTCCTATGTTTAATTGCTATTAGTTGTGAATAATCAACAAGGTCGATTTATAATTTTTCACTTGCAAGATTTCAATGAGAAGAGGATGTTTTAGAAAAAGGCCAAACTAGAGAAGAGACAAAAAGAACCAAGTAACTAATTGATGTATTTCTAACCAAAGTTTATGTTTTGACAGTTTAGGGAAACAAACATCCACATTTTCATTTTTCAAGGAAAACAACAGTACTAACCTAATCTATGCTACCTGATCATGAGAGAATCAACAAAACCAAAAGTTGGTTCTTTGAAAATATTAACAAAATCGACAAATCCTTAGTTAGACTGACAAAGATTTAGAGAGAATATGCAAATAAATAAAATCAGAAGTGAGAGGGGGACATCACCACTGAAATGAGAGAGATCATAAGAGGATACTATGAACAATTGAATGCCAAAAAAACTAGACAATATAGATGAGATAGACAGATTCCTAGAAAGACATGAACCACCTACATTGACCCTAGAAGAAATAGAAGACCTCAAAAAACCAATCACAAGTAAAGAGATTGAAACCATCATCAAAAACCTCACAAAGATGAAAAGCCTGGGACCAAATGGCTTCACAGATGAATTTGACCTATCACTCAAAGACGATCTAATACCAATCTTGCTCAAGCTCTTCCAAAATATTGAACATGAAAGAATGCTACCAAAGTCATTCTATGATACCAACATCACCCTAGTAACAAAACCAGATAATAACACTATGAAAAAGACAATAATAGACCAATATCTTTAATAAATACAGATGCAAAAATCCTCAACAAGATACTTGCAAACAGAATCCAAAAGCATATTAAAAGAATTACATACCACAATCAAGTGGGTTTTATCCCAGGTATGCAAGGGGAGTTCAACACAAGAAAATCAATTAGTGTGATAAACTACTTTGATAAATTGAAGAAGAAAAATCACATGATCCTCTCAATTGATGCAGAAAAGGCATTTGACAAAATACTGCATCTTTTCTTGATTAAAAAAAACTCCAAAATTAAGGAATAGAAGGAAGCTTTCTCAGAATGGTAAAGTGCATATATGAAAAATCTATAGCTAGCCTTGTACTCAACGGTGAGTGACTGAAAACTTTCCTGCTGAGATCAGGAACAAGACAAGGACAACCACTGTTACCACTGTTATTCAATATTATGTTAGAGGTTCTAGGTAGAGCAATTAGGCTAGATGAAAAAATAAAAGGTACCCAAATAGGAAAGGAAGAAGTAAAACTTTCACTATTCACTAATGATATGATACTATATCTAAAAAATCCTGAAAAATCCACAACAAAGCTACCAGAACTAACAGACAATTCAGCAATATGTCAGGATTCAAGATTAATATGCAAAAACCAATAGTGTTTCTACATTACTGATGAGCAATCTGAGGAGGAAATGAGAAAAAAAATTCCATTTAAAATAGCAACTAAAAGAATCAAATATTTAGGAATAAAATTAACCAAGGACATCAAGGACCTGTATTCAGAACACTCCAAAACATTGCTAAAAGAAACTGAAGAAGAGAAATAAATGGAAGGACATCCCATGTTCTTGGACTGGAAGACTAAATATCATTAAGATGTCAATTCTAATCAAATTGATTTACAGATTCAATGCAATTCCATTAAAATTCCCAAAAGCTATTTTTTCAGAAATAGAAAAGCCAATTAACAATATTATTTGGAGGTGTAAGAGGCTCCAAAAATCCCAAAATGTCTTAAAAAAGAAGAAAAAAGTTGGAGGACTCTCACTTCCTGACTTTAAACAATATCACTTAGCTACAGTGATAAAAACAGCATGGTACTGGCATAAAGATAGAGACATTGAACAAGGGAACCAAATCGAGACCTTAGGAATAGACCCTCAGATCTACAGTCAAGTGATTTTTGACAAGGTCATCAAACTCTCCCAGCTGGAGCAGAACAGCCTATACAAAAAATGGTGCTGAGAGAAATGGATATTGATATTCAAAAGAAAGAAAGAGGATCTCTATCTTACACCTTATACAAAAAAATAACTCAAAATAGATTAAGGACCTAAATATAAAAGCAACAACCATAAAACTCTTAGAAATGTAGGGAAACATCTTTAAGATGCTGACATGGGCAGTAGTTTCTTAAACCTTACACCCAAAGGATGAGCAACAAAAAGAAAAATAGATAAATGGGGCTTCCTTAAAATTAAGCACTTCTGTACCTCTAAAGACTTTGTCAAAAGGGAGAAAAGGCAGCTGACTCAGTGGCAGAAAATATTTGGCAATCACATATCTGATAAGGGCTTAATATCCATGATATATAAAGAGACAATAAAAACAATAAAAAGACAAACTACCATATTTAAAAATGGGCAAAAGACTTGAATACACAACTTTTCAAAGAAATACAAATAATGAAAAAAAACACACAAAAACTGTTCAACATCACTAGAGATTAGGGAAATGCAAATCAAAACTACAATAAGATATCATTTCTCATATAATAGAATGGCCACTATTAAAAATCAGAAAAACACAGAAGACGTGGACAGATAGGTAAGCTCATTCACTGTTGGTTAGAATGTAGAATGGTACAGCTACTGTGGAGGACTCTTTAGCAGTTCCTAAGGAAGTTGAATGTAAACTTGCCGTGTGACCCAGCAATACCACTACTAGATATATACCCAGAGGAACTGAGAACAGTGAAACAGACAGACATTTGCATATGAATGTTCATCGTGGTGTTGTTCATGTTTGCCAAAAATGGAAACAACCCCATGTCCATCAACCAATGAATGAATAAACAAACTGTGATTTATACACATGATGGAATATTATGCAGCTGTAAGAAGAAATGAAGTCGTGAAGCATATGATAAAATGGATGAACCTGGAGGATATTATGTTGAGTGAGGCAAGCCAGATACAAAAGGACAAGTACTGTATGATCATGAACTAAATATACTGGGTAAACTCATGGAGTTAATAATCAGAATATAGGTTACCAGAAAATAGAATGAAGGTAGTGAATGGAAAGCTTATGGCCAATCTGTGCAGAACTGGTAAAAAGATTGTTTATAAATCTTTGGGAATGAATAGAAACGTTGAGAGCACATCATGGTGTTTGTGACTAGCAGAGCTATTATATTGGTATGACTGTTTGAAAGGGAAAGTCTAAGGACATGTATTACTAGAAGGAAAGCTAAAATAGTAACATGTGACTGTTTAAAATAATGAAATCTATTGTGAAATATGAAAATGGGTAATATTACATATATAAGACTGTTTTTACAAAATATAAACACAAATAAACTAGAGAGATGGAAACAACAGCAGCTATGTATGGCAGGGGAAGCAAAGAGTGATTGACACGTGATGATTTTATTTATTTGTCTGTTTTTTGCTTATTATTATTATTGGAACAATAAAAATGTGCTAACAAAGATTGAAGTGATGAATGCAGAAGTACGTGATCATACCAAATACCATTGATTGTACAATTTAGATGGATTTATGCTTTATTAATATATATCAATAAAATTGATTTTTAAAAAAATCATTTAGTGGAGACAAATTGAAGTGAAAAGAAAAAAGATTAGTTGTTCTCCTTTGTTTTTTTCTCATCTTCATATAGAATGGAGGAAAAGCTATTATGTTATAATAATATTAATGTACAAAAGTTAAACATAATTTTATAGTGCTACTCTATACCTTGGTTTTGGATACATAAAAACTACTCATTTATACAAATAGTTTTCTTGTACCTTTTATAAATTACTTTAGAAATATAATACAAGACAGGTAAACACATATTAGAGTTTTCTGTAACTATTTATTACTGATTAAGACAGAATTTCACAGTGTCTTAGTTGTTCTAATTTGTTTTATTCTTTTAGTTCATTCCTAACAAATCAAAAATAGATCTCATTACTATTTTAAATTAGAAAAACAAGGTCATCTAATGAAGTTCTCTAAAGATTTCCTGGTCATAAATGAATGATTACTGTATCTGAACCATTCAATTCCCTCTCAGGATGCATTTCTTTTTATGTCGTATGAAGTTTGTGAGGCAATGGACAATTAGAGACCTATTATTTCACCTGTATCATATAATAAACTCCCCACCTGTTATGTGAATTAAAAAATCATGTTTTCTCAGGTACATCATATTCTGTATGGAGTTAATAACTTGATGAATTATGACATTTTATTAGTTCTTAAAGGTATTGATTATGTAAAACAGAAATTATTATTAACTGATAAGTAACATAAATATGGGTCTCCATAATAAACAATGAAATCTACATACTGAAAGGTCAACATGATCTGCCACCTACTGTCTCCAATTTCTTCATAAATGACTAGCACAGACGTTGGTGCAAAAAAACAATTTCTAAAGTTAGAGTCAGCACAAAACAGCAATTTCCTTGAACATGGAAACTTCCATAAAAAATTCACACAGAAGCTTAAAACAGAGTTAAGAAACTATTAAAAAACAATGCCTGCTGAACTGCCAGGTCACACATTCATTTGTGCAGAAAATGAAGAATACCAACAATATGAAAATATTTATTCACCTAGCATCTTTTACATGTTAAATAATGTTTCAAGTACTGAGGATGCAAAGATAATTAAGACTGAAAAAGAGGATGTGACAGTTTGGATATACAATGTTATACAATTTATTAAGGATGATAACAGATAATAGATGTAATTATAAGACATAAAGTAAAAGAGAAAAAAGTAATTAGCAAGTGAGAAAGCAGAACCTGTGCTTTGTATAGAAGTTGTTATAATCTATTTAGACTGTAACATGTATTCATTTACTTACCAAATGTGTACAGAGTGATTATTGTGTGCCAGGTTCTGCTTGGATATGGAGATACAATGGTGGGAAAAAGACAGGGACAATCTAGTGGATGCAGACCTCTGACCATAAAGAGGCAGGCTCATGTTGCATGGGGTCCTCTAGAAATATACAAATTACTGGGAAGTTACAAAACTCTTCCTGGAGTTTGACACTGACCTCTAAAGTAAAATATGAGTATTTCTGGAAAAGTAGAGAGGTGAGACAAATATTTCAGGGAAAGGCCTCAAGCTGAAAAGAACATGTTGCTGCCAATGATTCATAAGCTTTACACAGAGTAATTTCTGTGAGTGTGTCTGGAGTGGGGAGAGGTCAGTGAGCAACAAAGAGAGCAACTGAAGCACAGGAACACCATGAAGAGGCTCTCATGATATACGAAGAAATTTGAATGTTTTCCGGAGAGCATGGGGAAAACACTGAAGGTTTTTAATTCAGGGCATCATGTGAACACACATAGTTTCTTTTGCATTGTATTCCTTTATAATTACTCTATAAAGACAGGAAATGCTGGAACCAGAGGGAATTAATCAAATAATATATTTACTATGTTATTTTAAATATATTTACTAGCATATAAATGAATAGAAAGAAAATAATGTGAGGGAGATGAATTGGAATATTATTAGCATAGGTCATTTAACAGAGATGAGGCCCTACACACAAATAGCATTACAAAAGGATGAGAAA
>JAQZBX010076184.1:0-14471 GCA_029593785.1 Cabassous unicinctus | reverse complement strand
GTAGTTTTCATTAGTAATCAACATAATTATTTCACAGTTCTATAAGAAAGTTCTGTGTTTTAACATTGATTGTAAGTGAATATAAGTCCATAACAGTGAATAAAGCATGTAATTTGCATAGTTTTCCAAAGTAATTAACATAGGGTTTTCAAAGCTCAATCAGTTCTGTGGTTCAAGATTACTTGTATGTCAATATATGTACCCATAATTGAATAAAGCATGTATTTTACAGTTTTCCAAAATAATCAAGATAGTGCTTTCAAAGTACACAAGTGAGTTCTGTGTTTTTACATTGATTGTAAGTCATAATAAGAGCAAAGCACTTAGTGAAGTATGCATTTTGCATAGTTTTATAAAATAATCAACAGTCTTCACAGGTCACTGAGTTCTGTGTTTTAACATTGATTGTCAGTCAATATAAGTACAATATACTCAATAAAGCATTCATTTACATAGTTTTCAAAAATAATCAACACAGTGTTAGCACAGTTCACTATAAGAAATCTGTGTTTTAACAAAGATTGTAAGTCAGTATATGCACATATTTCTCAGTAAAGCATGTATTTTACATACTTTTCAAAACTAATCAACCGCATGTTTTCACAGTTAGCTAAGTGAGTTATGTGTTTTAAAATTGATTTTAAGCCAATATAAGTACATACCAGCAAATAAAGCATGTGTTTTAAATAGATTTCAACACTAATCAACATAGTGTTTTCACAATTCAATAAATGAGTACTGTGTTTTAAAATAGATTTGAAGTCAATATAATTACATAGCAATCAGTAAAGCATGTATTTTACATAGTTTTCCAAATTAATCAACATAGTGTTTTTGCAGTTCACTAACAGAATTTTTCTTTTAACACTGATTGTAAATCAATAAAAGAACATAGTACAAAAGAAAGCATTTATTTTACATAGTTTTCAAAACTAATCAACAAATTGTCTTTTCAGTTCACTGAGTTGTATGTTTTAACATTGATTGTAAGTCAGTATAAATACATATCACTCAAGAAAACATGTAATTTACATAGTTTTCAAGAATAATCACGATAGTGTTTTCACTGTTCACTGTCAGTTTTGTGTTTTAACATTGATTGTAAATATAAGTACATAACAGTGAATAAGCATGTATTTTGTGTGGTTTTCATTAGTAATCAACATGGGGTTTTCACAGTTCATTACATGAGTTCTGGATTTTATATTTATTGTATGTCAATTTAAGTCCATAATGGTGAATAAGTCATGTATTTTACATAGTTTTCTAAAGTAATCAACATAATGCTCTCAAAATTCAATGAGTTTTGTGTTTTAACATTACTTGTAATTCAATATATGCATAGAGTTGAATAAAGCATTGATTTTACATAGCTTTCCAAAATAATCAGGATAGTGTTTTCACAGTTCACTAAGTGAGTTCTTTGTTTTATCATAGTTAGTAAGTCGATAAGTACATATCATTCAGTAAAACATGTAATTGACATAGTTTTAAAACTAAACAGCACATAGTTTTCACAATTCACAAGTGATTTATGTGTTTTTACATTGATTGTAAGTCAATATAAGTACAAAGCACTAAATAAAGCATTCATTTTACATAGTTTTCAAAAATAATCAGCATAGTGTTACCACAGTTCACTAAGTGAACTCTGTTTTACCAAGGATTGTAAGTAAATATAAGTACCTACCACACAACAAAGCATGTGTTTTACATAGCTTTCAAAACTAATCAACATTGAATTTTCACAGTTAACTGAGTTCTGTTTTACATTGATTGTAAATCAATATAAGTACAGAGCAGTCAATAAAATATATTTTACATAGTTTTCAAAACTAATCAACATAGTGTTTTTGCAGTTCACTGAGTAAATTCTGTGTATTACCAAAGATTGTAAGACAATATTTGTACATGTCACTAAGTAAAGCATGTATTTTACATCATTTTCAAAACTTTTCAACAAAGTGTTTTCATAGATCATTGAGTTCTTTCTTTCATCACTGATTAAAGGCCCATAAGTTTATAGCACTCAGTAAAGCATGTATTTTGTATAAGTTAAAAACTAATCAACATATTGTTTTCAGATTTCACAGTGTTCTGTGTCTTAACATTGAATGTCATTCAATACAAATATATAGCACTCAATAAAGCATTCATTCTACATATATCATCAAACTAATCAACATAGTGTTTTCCGTGTTCACAAAGGGTGTTCTTTGTTTTAAAATTTATTGCAAGTCAATATATATACATTTCAGTGAAAAGGCATGTATTATTCTTATTTTACAATAATAATTAACAGTGTTTTCACAGTTCACTAAATGACTTCCATGTTTTAACATTGGTTTTAAGTCAATGTACATACTCACTGGTACATAAAACTTGAATTTTACCTAGTTGTGAAAAGTAATTCACATCGTGTATTCACAGTTCACTAAGTGAGTTTTGTGTTTTGACATTGCTTGCAAATCAATATAAGTACATACCAGTGAATAAAGCATGGATTTTACATACTTTTCAGAACTAATCAATTACGTGTTTTCACAGTTCACTAAATGAGTTTTGTGTTTTAACTTTGTACATTTATGTAAGTACCTAGTAGTGAATAAAGTATGTATTTTACATAATTTTCAAAAGTAAACAACAGAGTGTTTTCACAGTTCACTAAGTGTGTTCTCTGAATTTTACATTGATTGTAAGTCAATATAAGTACCTAAATGTGAACAAAGCATATATTTGCATAATTTTCAAAACTAATCAACAGTGTTTTCATAATTCAATAAATGTGTACTGTGTTTTAACAATTAATGTATAACAAATTAACTACATAGAAATCACTAAAGCATGTATTATACATAGATTTCAAAACAAGTCAACATAGCATTTTCACAGTTCTCTGAGTTAGTTCTGTGTTTTAACCTCCATTGTAAGTCAATATAAGCACATGGCAGTGAATAATGCATGTATTTTTATTTTTTTCAAAAGTAATCAACATAGTATTTTCACAGTTCAGTATGTGAATTCTGTATATTAACACTAAATGTCAGTCAATATAAGTAAATGCCACTGAATAAAGCAAGCATTTTACAAAGTTTTCAAAACTAATCAAGATTGTTTTTTCACAGTCACTAAGTGAGTTCTGTGTTCTAATATTGATTGTAAATCAATATAAGTACCTAGCTCTCAGTTAAGCATGTGTTTTAGTATTACAGTGTGCCTAAGTGTTGCCTCCTGGGAGGCTCCTTGTTGCTCAAATGTGACCTCCCTCTAAGCTGAACTTTGCATATTAATACTTTACCATTCCCCCAGTGTGGGACATGACTCACACAGGGTGGAAACTCCCTGGCATAGATGTACTACTACCAAGCTCCAACTAGCAATGCAACAGAGAAAAGACCTTGACCAAATGGGGGAAAAGGAAGAGACAAATTAGTTTTTATTGCTAAGAGACTTCAAAATGATTTGGAAGGTCATTCCAGAGGTTACACTTATAATTTCTCAGCAGGATAACATTGACTGCCAAAGTAGACACTACCCCCAAATAGGGGGCTCCTGAGGGCTCTGGAGACATCCAGATGCTATAGTCAGAGCAGATAGCTCAGAAATTTGGTGCCTTGACAGTGGGCCCTACTTTGGGATTTATGCTCACCAGAGTGACCGAATTAGATTCAGTTGTAATTTCCCTAGACATGGCACTTCTCTTCTTCTCTTTGAACCTATAATTAGTACTAGAGTTGGTAGGTGTACATCCAAGAGACTTAAATCTCTGAGCTGTCCATTTCCCAGGTGGGCCCTGAATTTCAACAGAGTTGCAACACCTACTCTCCAGTTCATTGGTCTCACTCAGGACAACTAACATGGAGATGATGATGGACAATTATCATACCAAGGAAACAACCAAATCTACAACTGCAAGCAAGAGAGTCCCATCCATTGGCCACATGGGATCACAGACCCCTCTCAATTAGAGTTGTAGTGGACATCATAATCCCAGAATCCTCACGATTGGAGAATGTATTATGAACTAAAGTAGACTTACTGGTATTCCAGGATAGACTTATTGTGATTCTAGCAATGGAAGGAATTTTATCATTGATGTGGAGGCTGTGACCACTGGAGGCTCTGAGAACAGGGAGAGGGAAAAACAGGTGTAATACAGGGGTATTTTCTGGACTTGGGAGTTGTCCGGAATGACATTGTAATGACAGATACGGACCACTATAAATTTTGCCATAACTTACAAATTTGGTTGGGGGAGAGTGTAAACTACAATGTAAACTTCAATCCATGCTTGGTGGCAATGCTCCAAAATGTGTTCCTCAAATGCAGCGCTGACTTGGGTAGGGTGTCCTCCTGGAGGCAGCCTGTGGAGGCACAAGCAGGAGGTGGTTTCTGTTCGCCAGGACTCGCGCTGCTCTGAGGAGTGGGAGCTGGAGGTCTGAGGAGGCAGGCGATGATGATGGAAGTGTGAGAAGGCAGAGGTGGGGCCTGGGAATTTGTGGCAGCGCATGTCCCCAGGGCGGTGAGAGGTGAGATGCTGTGGTGGAGGCTGGAGCAGCAGCTCTTCTGAGGCTTTGAGTCCCCATCACCGAGGCGGGAGTGGCCCCATGCCTGAGCTCAAACACTTGCCCATCCACTCTTCAGCTCCCTCTGCCAACGCTCAGTCCTCCCGGGTGCTGAGGGGCCGGTGCTTGTGGAAGCATGGGGATTGGTTCTCTGGTTCATTCATTCTCAGTCAATGGAGCCTCAGGCCTGTTGTACTCACCAGAGAGCACAGCTGGGAATGAAGGGCCAGGCGCAAGCAGGGCTCCATTGTCCTAGGCAGCAGGGCCTGGGAAGGGGCTGAGGGAGGTGGCATCGTGACCCCTCCCCTACTCTGCCACGTGCGCTGCTCCGCAGCCTGCTGCCAGCCTGGAAATGGCTCCGGATTTGCAATTTGCGGAGATTTTTTTCTATACATATATTTTCTAATGTGAGCGCAGAAACACAGTGGCATTGCTGTTTTGGAGCATTTTTATTTTCATGTAGAGATCTTTAAAGTGCATGTTGCGTTGGGTTCAAATCCTCCCTCAGGGACCTGACGCAGAGAAATTTGGACCTGTAGATTTAGTCGCACTGAAAATGCTGAGACATTTTTCTTTTCAAGTGTCGAGGCGGACATGAGCAAAATAATGTTGTGAACTCATTAATTATTGGACTCCGTGAAGCTGGATTCTGCGTTTGCCTTCATGTAGACCAATTTGTGAAATAGAATTGACCGCTATTTCCTCCGGGATGCATTTTAACTCTAATAAGCAAAGGTCACCTCAGTTTTTTTGAACGTTTGGTATTTACAAGAAAGAAGTCATTTCACCTAAGGAAACTAATTAAATTGTCAACACCATCGAAATACTTCTGGAAAAGGATCCTGGGGCGGGGGTTTGATGGAGGAGGGGATAGAAAGCAACTGTGAAAAAGCAGATGAAGAAATTCCTTTGGAAGTCATTCTGTAGCAAAAGAGCAGAAACTTCAGAGAAAATTTTTTTTGGGCAAAATGGGTAACAACTCATCTTCAGTACTCGAGTTCATGTCTTCCAGATATTTTCAAACACACAGAACTTGGTACCAACCAGCAAGCATGCAGTTACTGGATCTTATTTCTATGACAGCACAAAAATTTTGTATAGTATAATCAGTTTAGATGGCTCAAAGTCAATAATAAAAAACACCATCACACCAAACATGACAATTACTAAAACATCTCAGAAGTTTGACCAATGGGCCTACAACCAGAACAACACTGTTTGTGAAATGGGGTTCTCCTTTGAGCATCATATCTCAAAATTTGTAGAAAAGTTTCAGGAATTTAAAGAAGCTGCTCAACTAGCAAAAGAAAAAATCACGAAAAAAGTTGGAACTTACCATTGCATTTACACAAGAATCAGCATGAGGGGATCTTCAGGCTCCTTTAATTCCAGAAAGTATCAATGGGGCAGATGATGAAAGAATGCTTGACATGACACAGAATTCAGAGCCAAGGGATGAACCAGCTCAGAATGCATTGTCATTTTCACATATTCCAGCAACCAGCAAAACTGGGGTGCTGAACTGTAATAACCCTTAAAGGAAATAATGCCAAACTCACTGCAGCCCTGTTGGAGTCCACTGCCAACATGAAACAATGGAAACAGAAACTTGCTGCCTATCAAAAGGAAGCAGCTCATCTGCACAAGTTGGTGACAGCTTGAATGTGTTAGTAGTCAAGCAAATGCTCTGCATACACTTAGGACAGAATTAAATCAGACAATACAGGAACTGCAACAGATGCTGAAATTGAAAGAAAAGGAAAAAGAAAATTAAAACAAGAAATTCATAATGCCAGAGAACTATGAGCACAAAGGAATTCTGACTCAGAATCTACAGATAGTAGAAATTCAGAACAAAGACCTGGAGGAACAACTGTCTCACTTAGAGCAACTTCTGGAGAAATGTCAGAATGAACAAAAAGCTTTCTGAAGTAGCCTGAAGACACTTTCAAAAATTCCTGATGGAAAATTTGAAGTAAGAGAATTATGAGATAACTTGGCCAAGTTACTAGAATGTAGCTAAGAAAAATGAAATTTCAGTGCCAATCAATTCAAAGATACACTGTCTGTCTTCATAGGAACTGTTTGAGCTCTTGATCAAGATTGAACAAAAATGATGAATATCACTCCTCCAGGAGAAGAGTCTTTTGAAAACTGAAATTGTATAGTTCAATGTAAAATTTAGAATTAAGCTTGTAGCTAGTTGGAGGAAAAGAGATAAAAAACTTGAACTACAAATTACCTCCCTTTATATTATGGGCCATAGTTAACTGGAAAGTTATAAATAGATATTTTTTATAATGTCTATTTTTTTGCTTATATTAGCCAGTGGGAGAATTAACAATATCTAGGTCATGTCTACTTTTTGTATTCAACACAGAGAAATTCATCTGCCCTTTAATTTAATTTATTTATGATAGCTAAAAATTGTGTTTTGTGTGAAAACAGTGATAAAACACCTGTCTTTTGTTACAATCTGAATAATTTCTCAGGATATTTTGCACTGCTGAGAAGCAGTGCTATTACCAATTAATTCTTGCCAGGAGTGAGAGAGAGCCACATCTTTAGTGGAAGCACACTTACTATAAATCCCTGTATAGTGTGCTTCCTTTTGATATACTGGAAGATATTTCATTCTGTGACTACTCTGGCACACACTGGTTTTCTCTAATCTTGCCCACTCTATAGTTTACTTTTCCATATTGATTCCATGTATTTATAAGAAGATATTGTCTCCCATCTTATACATTTTAAAGCCAACTAATGAAGGTAGCTGTGTCCCTCAGAAATCTTTTTTGAATTTCTAATAAATTCTACACACAGTGCTGAAATACAGCAGTCCATATTGGCATCTGCTCTAGCAATGTTAAGTATATTTACAGAATATGCAGCTAAATTTATTTATATATTTTGCAAGAAATCATTTTGCAATGATTCATGCATTTCAATTTAAGAATAATAATGATTCTTGGGGAACATTTTATTATAGATCATTTTAAGGTATATAGATATTTTAAATGGGATCAATTTGCATCACACAGTGGATCAGGACTGGATCTAAATTGTGGTCCTGGCAGAGGGACATGAAGATGTGTACTCTCTCTGGGTCTTCACTACATCTATATTCAAATCTTACAGGGCAATATTCTGAACTGTTAACTAGGAATTTCAAAACTGGTATTAAATTCAATGGGCTCTTCTCAGTGAACAGGATTTAATGTTGTTTGATGTAATTTTAAGAGATTTTCAGCAAACATGCATTTCTTTATATATTTCTTTTAAGAAGATATTTAAAAAGTAAGCTTAGTGATGTCTAGTCAGCTTATGGAATAGGAATTGCTTCAGAGTACATTTTTTCTTGCTGTATAATGCCTGTGATGTTTAGGAAAACTCTTTTTTTAAAACAGTATGGTTGAGGGGAGCAAAATGTGGTTCAACTGGTTGCGTGCCTGCTTCCAACATGGGAGGTCCTGGGTTTGATCCCTGAGGCCTCCTGAAAAACAAACAAACAAACAAACAAAAACAACTGAGGGGAGTCAATGTGGCTCTGAGGTTGCGCACTGGCTTCCCACATACAAGGTTCTAGGTTCAATCCTGGCATCAGTATATCAAAATAAATACAAAATTAAGTTCATTAATTAATTTGTTACCATTTTCCACTCAGAAACAGCCATTTATATGTATGTTTTGTATGTATATGTATTAATTTATATTACAGTGAAAAAATAAATCATTTGTTTCTATAGTATCTAAGGTGAGTTTTCAGTGTCTCAGAAAAGTTTTTATCAGGCATTCAGTCATCTTGTATTATATGTGCTAAAACATAACATAAAAAAACTTACCTCCAAATATTTTAGGATAATTTTCTCACCTATTTTTTATAGGGAGAATAATTTAGGTACATGTGCTTGCTCAGAGCTGAGATAATTTTCTGTTAACATAGGTAATAAAATTTATTTGATTGGTGGATTTTAAGTCTTTTTAAATATGATGATTTGTTGTTCCTAAATATGTGAGCTAAAGTTTTTAAAGTAAAGGATGAACTCAGGGCTTCAATATTCCAACCCAAGTGCCTCATGAATGAC
This sequence comes from Cabassous unicinctus, assembly GCA_029593785.1. Taxonomy (NCBI): domain Eukaryota; kingdom Metazoa; phylum Chordata; class Mammalia; order Cingulata; family Chlamyphoridae; genus Cabassous; species Cabassous unicinctus. The sequence goes on along the minus strand of JAQZBX010076184.1, from coordinate 5,821 downwards.
ATGGAAGTTTCTAATATGTGTCCTGAAAGATATTCTTATTTCTCTTAGGCACAGAGTTGAGAGTTTTGAAAACAAGATGAAGAAACTTTTCATACAAGGAACTGAGAATTAGAACCCTGACTTGCAGGATGTCTGCTCTTAAAGGAAAGGCATTTATTGTGAAGGAATGAGACCCAGAAAATTGGAATGGGGACATGTATGCTGATCATTATAATCATGAGGCCCTTGAACACTTAAATTCTATTTTGCCTTCTTTGCCATATAAATCTGTAATGTTTGATCTGAGGAACCAGCAATCCAACCTGTGATATTAACTCTATTTTGCCAGATAAAACTAATAGGGTCTTCTGAAGTAGGTGATTTGCAAGACAACTCTGATTTCTTTCATGATCTACTCCCACCCCTCTTAAATCCCAACCCTATAACCAGATTGGAGCCCCCAAGGGGCCCAGAAAGTTGATGTACAAAGTGTGACTCATGAAGAGATGCACTATGCTCTAGAAGAACTAAATGATTTTTCCAATTTTCTTTTTTGTTTTTTTTTGGAGAAAGAAAACAGGGGAATATATATGGAAATGGATAAGAATGTATAGTAATGGTAGAAGGAACATAATACTGGGTCACATTGGATTTATTGATATGAGCTTCTCATACCTCTGAATCAACAGGCAGAGAACAAAGTTACTCTTCTAAGTAGGGTAATTGATTCTGATTACCAAGAGGACAGTGGACTGCTAATACACAATGGAGATAAAGAAGAGTGTTCCTTTTGTATAAGAGATCCCTTAGGGCATTGCTTATTACTACCATGCCCTCTGAATAAATTCAATGAAAAACTGCAAGATCCCCATACAGGTACCACTACTAATGACCTAAAACTTTAAAGAATGAAGATTTTAGTTGCCCCAACAAACAAAGAACCATGTCCAGCTGAGGTGCTCGCTGAGTGTTTAAAGGGAATGTGGCCTCTCTGTAGGCCAAACTCAGCATGTGAATGCACTACCTTCCTCCGAGCATGGGACATGGCTCCCAGGGATGAGCCTCCCTAGCACCTGAGGGATTTTTTTTTTTTTACCAAGCACCAACTGGCAATGCAACTGCAAAATGACCTTGAATAAAGGGGGGAAAAGGTAAAGACAAATGAGTTTATATGGCTAAGAGACTTAAAAATGAGTCAGGAGGTCATCCCAGAGGTAAAGCTTATGCACATCTCAGTAGGATCTCATAGAATTCCAAAGTGGAAATCACATCAAATAGTGGGTCTACTGAGAACTCAGGAGACACTCAGGTCCTAAGTCAGGGCAAATAGCTCTGGAGTTTGGTGCCTTGCCAGTTGGCCCTACTTTGGAGATTGTGTTCCTGGGAGTGACAGAGTTGGACTCATCTATGTCTTCCCTGGACACGGCTCATCTCTCCCTTCTAGTTTAACCTATACTTGGTACTGGAGTTTGTAGGTATACATACAGAGACTTGAGTCTTTGGGCTGTCCATTTCCAACTGGGTCCAGAACCTCAGTGGAGCAGCAAATCCTACTCTAAAGCTCATTGGACTCACCCAAGGCAATGGGTGGGGAGATTATGATGGACAACAGTCATCCCAAGGAATGCAGAGAGTCTGCAGCTGCAGGCAGGGAAATCCCACCCATCTTCCCCATGGGATATAAGCCCCCACTCAATTGCAGGAGGTGTGGACATCACCATCCCAGACTCCTCAGGATGTGGGGAAGAGCTATGGACTAGAGTGGACTTACTTGTATTCTACTATAGACATATTGGATTCAAGCAATGGAAGAAATTACAACATTAATGTGGAGCCAGTGGCCACTGGATGCTCTGGAGGCAGGGAGAGGGAAAAGCAGTTGTAATACAGGGGCTTTTTTGGGACTTGGGAATTGTCCTGAGTGACATTGCAATGACAGATATAGGCCATTTCATATCATCATATAATATGCAGAACTGTGTGGGAGAGATTGTGGTCTACAATGCGATCTATGGTCAGTGCTTAATGGTAAAGCCCCAGGATGTGTTTATCAATTGTAATTTTTGAGCAACACTAATGAAGGATGTTTACGTGGGAAGTTATGAGAGGTGTGGGAGGTGGGTCATATTGGAATCCCTTTATATTTGTGTAACAATTATGTAATCTAAGTATCTTTTAAAAAAATAAAGGGAACATGAAATCAGTAGTGCAAGAAGGTAGCTAAAAATATCAGGTATGACCATATGTACATTTATAAAAATGAAGGCTGTAATATTTATGAATATTTCTTCCTGGGTTTCTAAAAAAATGTTACTATATACAGGTATTTTCTCTGCTTTTTCCCTATTGTATCACCTTATTATATAACATAGTTTGTATTAAGTTGCTATCGTAGTATTTGTTACAGTTTATCAAGGATAAGAGTGAATATCACCCAATGACTTGCATCCTTTTCTGGGGAAAAGATTTGTTTTTTCAGTTGTTTGTATAGGACACTTGTATTATGTTAGGTTGAAGGAAGATCATATTATGATCTTTATTTGGAAGTAAATGTGGTTAAGGAGATATGTATGGCTGCCAGGTTCACAAGGAATACACAGTGATGGTTCTTTTCATATGTCATTTTGGCTAGGTTTTTGTGAGCAATTGTTTGGCCAAGCAAGATATGGCCAGATTGTTACTGTCAGGGTATTTCAGAGATGTATTTGCATTTATAGTCAGTTGATTACATCAACAGCTGATGATGTCTACAATCAATAAAGAAGATTGGTCTTATCAATGAATAGATTCTATTTCTATGTCTTCAAGGTCACTAATTTTTCTTTAGTGACTCATTTGCTTTAGGATTCATTTTTCATTTCTAATATTGTATTTCTTAACTTTAGAAATTCCAATGGTTTTCTTTCTTTATTTTGTTTTTTTCTCATTATGTTCATGTTTTTTGGTTTTTTTGTTTGTTTGTTTTGTTTCTTTTTCTTGAAAAAACAAAGATGGGGTTTGAAGCAGGGACCTTGTATGTGGGAAACCAGTGCTAAACCACTGAACCAAATTGGTTCCCCTGAGTTGATTTTTCATTTGTTTACTTGCTGTTTTGTTATTTTTATTTTTTTATTTTTTAGGAGGCACTGGGGACTGAACCCAGGACCTCCAAGGTGGAAAGCAGGCACTCAATCACTTGAGCACATCTGCTTCCCTATGTATTCTTTTTATAACATTTAGCATGTTTTTAAATAGCTATTTTAAAGTTCTTCTCTACTAATTCTAACTTGTCTGTCATTGCTTGGCCTGTTTCTATTGATTAAATTTTCCATGGTATATGTCATATTTTCCTTTTTCTCATGTTAGTAAGTTGTATTGGATGCTAAGCATTGTAAATGTTATAAGTTGAATATCTGAATTTCTGTTGTCTTCTCTTAATGAGTGTTGACAATTGTTCTTGAGGAAATTATTTGCAGAGCAACTTGACCTTTCTTGGGCTTGTTGATAGGCTCTGATAGGCAGATCCAGAATACCTACAGTCTAGGCATAGTTTATTCCTAATACTAAGTATTTTTACCTTCTGGTTTTCTAATGAATGGTGTTCAATGAGACCTCTCCACTCTGGCCAGAACTGGAATGTCTCTCAGCAGTTTGTAATGCTGAGATTTCCCCTCTTACAGGTACCTAGTATTTTTGGACAGTCTTAAGGTGTTTCATTATATGTCACAGACTAAAGGCAACCGTATTTACATTTTTATAACTTTTTCTGTCAATCTCTGCCCTTTCTGGTACTCTTACATGAAAATGTCAGTTTCCTTAGCCCTTGCAAACTCTGATCTCACTCTCCTTCATGGAGTGCGATCAGTGGGCTATTCTATTGTTTCTTCTCCCTATCGCACATTCTTAGGTATGCTATGAAGTTGAAAACCAGGGCAATAATAACACTCATCAAATTTATTTCCTTTCCTAGTCTCACAGTTTTGTCCAATGTCCAAAAGCAGTTTAATATATTTGCCTAGTTGTCTCTTTGTTTTAGAATGTGAGTGTAATTCTGGTATCAGTTATTTTGACATGGCCTGAAGCTGAGGTCATCTGTATGGATTTGAGGATCACTTTCCAGGTTTCCATTTAAAAAATCATACTGAGAGTTGGCTGGAATTTTTTTCAATTTATTGACTTATTTGGAACAAATTAACCTATTTTTAATATAGACTTCTTATCAAAGGACATAATAGGTGTTTTATTTAGATCTTTCATATCCTTCTAGGAAGTTTTAAAATTTTATCCTTAAGAAGTAGCTCATCATTCTTCATATTTACTTGATTGACTTTATAATAAGTAAATATAATATATTTAAACATATGAAAGAAATAGTGATATTTTATTATTATTTTCTAGCTCATTTAATGGATTCTTATATAAGTGGGCTTTGTGAAAAAGTAGTTTGAAAAACACTGCATTTAACTTTCCTGTTCTACTCTTTGATCAGCATGTTCTTCATTCCTGCTTTACCACACTGAGAACATATCTTGGACTATGGACATACTGCAAGGCAAGCACAGTGACTGAATAATGCACAACTGATCTCATGGTGCTTTTAATATGCATTTTGCTCATTTCTATTAATATTGCACTTTTTTTCAGGTGCTTATTGGTTAATTCATAAATATTCCTCTGTAAAGCACTCATACATACCCACTTTTTGAGTTGCTTATGAGTTTAGACTTTTTAAAAACACAGTTTATTGATACATATTAATAAAGCATACAATCCATTCAAAGTATACAATCAATGGTATTTGGTATAATCACATAGTTGTACATTCATCACTTAAGTCATTAAGCATTTTCATTACTTCAATAGTAATAATAAAAAAAAAATTTGCCACAAATAATCACCTCTCAATCTCTCTATGCTTCCCTTGCTGTACATATCTGCTATTCTGTTTCTGTCTAATTTACTTGTATATACATTTTGTATAGATGGAGTCAAACAGTAAGTAGTAACTTTTGTATAGTTTCTTTCACTTAGCATATTGCCTTTCTTTTTTACCCTTAAGGGAAGATTATTCATATATTACTATACACTATTGTACATAGTTTACTTTGGTTGTATTTTTGCCTGATATTAACATATAGCAACATTAATGTACATTTGTTTAGTTTCAAAGAAAAACAAAAAAATAATAATATGAAAAAATAAGATAAAGAAAATAAAAAAGAAAGAAAAACAGTCATATGCATCAGTTTGTGTAGGATTGGCATCTTCATGATATTTAGTATTCCAACCCATGAACACAGAATGCCTTTCCACTTGTTTAAGCCTTCCTTAATTTTTCTTAAGTGTTTTGTAGTTTTCTAAATACAAGTCCTGGGCATCTTTGGTTAAATTAATTCCTAATATTTGAGTCTTTTTGTTGTTATTATAAAGGAAAATTTTTTCCTGATTTCCTCCTCAGATTGGTCAATACTAGAGTACAGAGTCATTACTTATTTTTATATGTATCTCTTGTATCCTGCCACTATGCTGAACTCGTTTAGTAGCTCAAGTAGCTTTGCTAGGGACATTTCAGATTTTTCTAAATATGGCATATGTCATCCATAAATAGTGAGAGTTTTACTTCCTCTTTTCCTATTTGGATGCCTTTTATTTATTTATTTTTGTGTAAATACTCTAGCTAGCACTTCCAGTACAATGTTGAGCAACAGTGGTAATAATGGACATCTCTTTCTGTTCCTGATCTTTGTGGGAAAGCTTTCAAAATTTCCCTATTAAGTTTGCTGTTGGCTGTGAATTTTTCATATATGCCCTTTTCCATATTGAAGAACTTTCTTTCTATTCCTTTCTTTCAAAGTGTTTTTTT
>JAQZBX010076183.1:0-14476 GCA_029593785.1 Cabassous unicinctus | reverse complement strand
ACCCCAATTAAATACCCTTTATAAAGACCAACCCATTTTTGGTATTTCACATTAGCACCCCTTTGGCTGACTAATACAATAACCATAACTCTAGCCCTAACCAAAAACCTAACCGTAGACCTAACAATAACACTAGGCATAACCCTAACCCTAACCCTAGCCCAAACCATAACCTTAAGACTAAACCTCACGCCAAACCTAGCCCTAACTCTAACACTAACCCTAGCCATAACTCTAACCTTAACCCATAAGCTGGCCCTAACCCTAACCCTAAAATTAACCTTAGCCCTAACCCGAACCGTAACCCTAGGACTAACGCTAACCCTAACCCTAGCCCTAACCCTTACACTAAAGCTGACCAAAACCCTAAAGATAACCCTAACCCTAAATCTCGCTCTAAACCTAACGCTAACCCTAATCCTGACTCTAACCATAACACTAAATCTAACGCTCACCCTAGCCCTAACCCTAACTCTAACCCTGGCCCTAAACCTAACCCTAATGCTAACCCAAGCCCTAACCCTAAAACTTTTTCTTAGCCTAACCCACACCCTTAACCTAAGCCGAAACCTAACCCTAGACCTATAGCAAACCCAAAACCTAACCCTAAAGCTAGCCCTAACCCTAACCCTAACCCTAAACTTAGCCCTAACCCTGATCCTAACTCTAACCTTAGCCTTAACCATAACCCTAGCCCTAATCCTAACCCTAACCCTAAAGCTACCTCTAACCCTAACCACATTCCTAACACTAGCCCTAACCCTAAACCTAACCATACACCTAACCCTAACCCACACCCTGACCCTAACGGTAACTCTAGCCCTAACCCTAACCCTAAACCTACCCCAAAACCTTACCGTAAACCTAACCATAACCCTAACCCTAGCCTTAACTCTAACACTAAGTGTAAACCTAGCCATAACCCTAACCCTAAACCAACAATAAACCTAACACTAACCCTAACCCTTACCCTAACCCTAGGCCTCCCCCTAAACATAACCCTAGCCCTAAACCTAACCCAAAAGTTGGCCAAAACCCTAACCCTAAACCTAACCCTAACCCTAGTCCTAACCCTAAACCTTAACCTAACCCTAATTGTACCCTAACCCTAACACTAGTCCTAACCCTAAACCTAACCCAAGCTGTAATCCTAAACCTACACCTAACCTTAATTAGAACCACACCCTAACACTAACCCTAGCCATAACCCTAATCCTAACCCTAAACCTAACCTTAACTTAGCCCTAAACATATCCCTAGCCATATCCCTAAACCTAAACCTAAACTTATCTATATTCTTAGCCTTAAACCTAGTACTAAACCTAACCCATACCCTAACACAAGGCCTACCCATAAATCTAGCCCTAAACCTAACCCCATCTCTAACTCTAACCCTAAACCTAACTGTAACCCAAGCACTAACACTAACCCTAAAACTTACTCTACCTCAAAAACTAACCATAACCATAACCCTGGCTCAAACACTAACCCAAAAATAACCCTGGCCCTAAATATAAACCTAAACAAAACCCTAACCCTAACCCTAAGCCCTAACCGAGATCTGACCATAAACCTAACCCTAACCCTAGCTCTAAACCTAAACGTAACCCTAACCCTAGCTCTAACACTAACCCTAACCTAACCCTGGCCGAAAACCTAAACCTAACCCCAAACCTAACCCTAACCGTAACCCTAACCCTAAAACTACTCCTAAGCCTAAACCTAGCCCTAAACCTAACCTTAGTCCAAACCCTAATCCTAACCCTAACCCTATCCCTGGCTCTAACCCTAACCCTAGTCCTATCCAAAGTCCTAAAAATAACCCTAAAACAAACCCTAACCCTAACCCTAACCCTAGCCCTAAACCTATCCCTAACCCTAACTGTAACTCTAGCCCTAACCCTAAAACTAAACCTAAACCTAAACCTAACACTAATCCTAACCCAATCCCTAAACATAAGCCTACACCTAACCCTAACCCTAACCCTTTCAATAACCCTAACCCTAACATTAAGACTAACCCTAACCCTATTCTGAGCCCTAAACCTAAACCTAAAGTTAGCCCAAACACTAAACTAACGCTAACCCTAAACCTAGGCCTAAATCTAATCCTTACCCTAAAGCTAACACGAGCTCTAACCCTAACACAAACCCTAACCCTAACTGTACCCATAACACTACCCCTAACCCTAACCCTAACCCTATACCTAACCCTTACCGTAACTCTAGCACTAACCCTAACACTAAACCTAACCATACCCCTAACCCTAATCCTAACCCTATCCCTAAACTTAAGCCTACGCCTAACCCTACCACTTAAACTAGCCCTAACACTAACCCTAACCCTTAACCCTAACACAAACGCTAACCCAAACCCTAACCCTAGCCCTAAATCCAACCATAATTCTAAGCCTAACCCTAACCTAAATGATAACCCTAAACCTAACCTTATCACAAAACCTAATGCTAACACAAACTCTACCATTACCCTAGCCCTAAACATAAACCTAACCCTAGTCCTAACCCTAACCCTAACCCTAACCCTAAAGCTGGCCCTAACCCTAAACCTAACCCTAAAACTAAACCTAACCCTAAACCTACACCTATCCCTAACACTAACCATAACACTAAACCTCACCCTAACCCTAAACCTCACCCTTAAACCTAGCCCTAGACCTAAACTTAAACATAACGCTACACCTAAACCTAACCCTAACCCTAGAACTTGCCCTAGCCCTAGTCCCAGCCCTAACCATAGCCCTAACCCTTAACCTAAAACTAACCCTATCCCTAACCCAGCTCTAAACCTAACCCCAGCCCTATCCTAGTCCCATCCCTAGCGCTCTACCTAGCCATAAACCCAACCCTAAACCTAACCCTAGCCTTAATCCTAACCGAAAATTAGCTGTAATCCTAGCCCTATCCCTAGTCCTAGGCTTAACCCTAGCCCTAACGCCAACCTAAACCTAACCCTAACCCTTAAGCTAGCCCTAACGCTAAACCTAACCCGACACCTAAATCTAACCCTAACCATATACCTAATGCTGAACCTAACCCTAAACCTAGCCCTAACCCTAACCCTAATGCTAAACCTAAACCTAACCTTAGCTCTCAACCTAACCCTAGCTCTTAACCTAACACTATCACTAAACCTAACCCTAACCTTAGCCCTAAAGCTATACCTAAAACTAACAGTAACCTTAAACCTAGCCCTAACCCTAAACCTAGCGCTAAACCTAAACCCAACTCAAGCTCTAACCCTAACCTTAAACTTAACCCCAGCTCTTAACCTAACACTAAAACTAACCCTTCCTCTAAACCTAACCGAAAACATAACCCTAGCTCTAACCCTAACCCTAACCTAAAACCTGGCCCTAAAACAAACCCTAACCCTAAACCTGAACCTAGCCATAAAGCTATACCTAAACCTAGCCCTAACCATAATCCTAACCCTAAACCTAACCCTAATCCTAACCCTAACCCTAACCCTAATCATAACCCTAGGCCTAACCCTAAAACTAACTGTAGCCCTAAAAATAACCCAAGGAAAAACCCTAACCCTAAACCTAACCCTAGCCCTAACCATAATCTTAACCATAAACCTCAACCTAAACCTAGCCCTAATTCTAACACTAACCCTAGCCATAACTCTAACCCAAACTCTAATGCGAGCCCTAACCCTAATCCAAAAATTAACCTTAAACCTAACACTAACCCTAACCCAAGGACTAACCGTTACCCTAATGCTAGCCCTAACCCTACATAAAGCTGGCCAAAACCCTAACGCAAAACCCAACCCTAACCTTAGCTGTAAACCAAACCCTAACTCTAAACCTAACCATAACCCTAATCCTAACTCTAACCCTAACACTAAAACTAATGCTCAACCTAGGCCTAAACCTGACTCTCAATCTGGCACTAACACTGACACTAACGTTAACCCAAACTCTAATGCTAAAACTTTCTCTAAGCATAACACACACAATTAACATAAGCCTAATCCTAACCCTAGGCCTAAAGCGAACCCAAACCTTAACCCTAAATCTAGCCCTAACCCTAACCCTAAACGTAGCCCAAACCAAATCCTAAACCTAACCCTAACCCTAGCCTTAAACCTAACACTAAGCGTAACCCTAGCCCTAAACCTAAACCTAATCCAACACCAAACCTAACCATAATCCTAACCCGTACCCTAAAACTAGGCCTCTCCCTAAACATAACCCTAGCCCTAAACCTAAACCTAAAGCTGGCCAAAACACTAACACTAACTCTAACTCTAACCCTAGCCCTAACCCTAACCCTAAACCTAACCCTAACCATAAACCTACCCTAACCCGAACACTAGCCCTAACCCTAAACCTAACCCAAGCTGTATGCCTAAACCAAAACCTAACCCTAATCCCAAAACCACCCTAACCCTAACCCTAGCACTAACCTTAATCCTAACCCTAAACCTAAGCTTAACTTAGTCCTAAACCTATCCCTAGCCCTGACCCTAAACCTAACCCTAAATTTATCCATATCCTTAGCCTTAACCCTACCCCTAAACCTAACCCATACACTAACACTAGGGCTAACAATAAACCTAGCCCTCAACCTATGCCCATCTCTAGCTCTAACAGTAAACCTAACGCTAACCCTAGCACTAACCCTAACTCTAACACTTACCTAACCTCAAAACCTAACCATAACCATAACCCTTGCTCAAACCGTAACCCAAAATTAACCCTGGCTCTAAACATAACCCTAAACCTAACCTTAACCCTAACCCTAAGCCCTAACCGTGCTTTAACACTAACCCTAACCCTAACCCTAGCTCTAACCCTAACCCTAAATCTAACCTTAGCTCTAAACCTAAACGTAACCTTAACCCTAGATCTAACCCTAACCCTAACCTAACCCTGCCCCCAAACCTAAACCTAACACCAAACCTAAGCCTAACCGTAACCCTAAACCAAAAACTACTCCTAACCCTAAACCTAGCCCTAAACCTAACCTTAGACCAAACCCTAATCCTAACCCTAACCCTAACCCTGGCCCTAAAGCTAACCCTAGACCTAAACCTAGCCCTAACCCTAACCCTAAACCTAACCCTAACCCTAACCCTAATCCTAGCCCTAACCCTAAAACTAAACCTAACACTCACCCTAACCCTAATCATAACCCTATCCCTAACCTTAAGACTACAACTAACCCTAACCCTAACCCTATCAATAACCCTAACCCTAACCCTAAGACTAACCCTAACCTTATTCCTAGACTTAAACATAAACCTAAATCTACCCCATACCCTAAACTTACCCTTACCCTAACCCTAGGCCTAACTCTAATGCTAACAATAAAGCTAACCCTAGCCCTAACCCTAACCCAAACAGTAACCCAAACTGTACCCATAACGATAGCCCTAACGCTAACCCTAACCCTAGCCCTAACCCTAAACCTAACCCTAACCCTAAAGCTAGCCCAAAAGCTAACCATAACCCTAACCCTAGCCCTAAACCTAAACCTAACCCAACACCTAACCCTAGTCCTAACCCTAACCATAACCCTACACCTAACCCTAAAGCTATCCCTAACCATAGCACAAGCCCTAGCAGTAGTCCTAGCCCTAACCATAGCACTAACCCTAACCCAAAACCTAACCCTAACCCTAACCTATCCCTAGCCACAGCCCCAGGCTTACCTTAGTCCTAGTCCTATCCCTAGCCCTTACCCTAAACCTAACCCTAGCCCTAAACCTAACCCTGCCCTTAACCATATCCTTACCCCTAACCCTAAACCAAGACCTTGTCCTATCCGTAACCCTAGACCTAAACCTAATGCTAACACTAACCCTAAGTGTAAACCTAGCAGTAAAACTAACCCTAAAACTTGCCCTAACCCTAACGCTAGCTCTAACCCTAACCCTAAACCTAACCCTAGCCCTAACCCTAAAAATGACTCTAAGCCTAACACTAATCTTTACCCTAAACCTAACTGTAGCTGTAACTCTAACCCTAACCATAACCCTAGCCCTAACCCTATCGCTAACCCTAACCCTATTCGTAACCTTAGCCCTAACCATAACCCTAAACCTAACCAAACCGTATACTAACCCTCAACCTTTCCTTAACTCTGGCCATTAACATAGCCCTAACCCTAACACTAACCCTAGCCCTAAACTAACCATAAACCTAACCCTAGCCCTAACCCCAACCATAACTCTAAACCTAAACCTAAACAAAATGATAACCCTAATTCTAACCCTATCCCTAAACCTAATGCTAACACAAACCCTACCATAAACCTAGCCATAAACCTAAACCAAACCCTAGCTCTAAACCTAAACCTAACCCTAAACCTGGCACTAAACCTAAAACTTATCTTAGCCCTAACCGTAGCCCAAACCCTAACCCTAACCCTAACCCCAGCCCAGCCCTAGTCCCAACCCTAGCCCTAAACCTAGCCCTAACCCTAACCCTAAACCTAACCCTAGCCTTAACCCTAACCCAAAATAAACTGTAATCCTATCCCTATCCCTAATCCTAGCCTTAACCCTAGCCCTAACCCCAACCTAACCCAAACCCTAGTCCTTAAGCTAGCCCTAACCCTAACCCTAACCCTAGCCCTAACACTAACCCTAAACCTACACCTAACCCTAACCCTAACCCTAAACCTAATGCAAACCCTAACCCTAACCCTAGCCCTAACCATTAATCTAACCCTAAACCTAAACCTAAACTTAACCCTAACACTAACCATAGCCCTAACACAAACACTAACACTAAACCTAACCGTAACTTAGCCCTAAAGCTAAACCTAAACCTAACCGTAACCTTAACACTAGCTCTAAACCAAAAACTATCGCTAACCCTAACCCCAACTCTAGCTCTCACCCTAACCCTAACCCTAACCCCAGCTCTTACCCTAAGCTTAACCCTAACCCTACCTCTAAAACTAACACTAAACCTAACCCTAGCTCTAACCCTAACCATACCCTAACCCTGGCCCTAAAACAAACTCTAAACATAACCCTAAAATTAGCTCAAAACCTAAACCTAAACATAGCCATAATCATAATCGTAACCCTAAACCTAACCTTAAATATTACGATAACCAAAACAGTAGCCCTAAACCTAAACCTAACCATAGCCCTAAACATAACACTAGGCATAACCCTAACTCTAACCCTAGCCCTAACCATAACCTTAACCCTAAACCTCACACTAAACCTACCCCTAACTCTAACACTAACCCAAGCCGTTACTCTAACCTTAAACCTACAGCTAGCCCTAAACCTAACCCTAAAATTAACCTTAGCCTTAACCCTAACCCTAACCCTAAGACTAACCCTAACCTTAACCCAAGCCGTAACCCTAACCCTAAAGCTGGCCAAAACCTTAATGCATACCCTAAACCTAACACTCGCCCTAACCCTAACCCTAAGCCTAAACCTAACACTAACCCTAATCCTAACTCTAACCCTAAAAATAAAACTAACGCTCACCCTAGGCCTAACCTTAACTCTAAATCTGGCCCTAAACCTAACCCTAACGTTTACCCAATCCCTAACCCTAAAACTTTCTCTTAGCCTAACACATACACTTACCCTAGCTGAACCCTAAACCTAGGCCTAAAGCAAACCCAAACCTTAACCCAAAAACTAGCCCTAACCCTAACCCTAACCCTAAAGTTATCCCTAACCCTGACTCTAACCCTAATCCTAACCCTAACCCTAAAAAAGCTAGCCTTAACCCTAACCATATTTCTACCCTAGCCCTAACCCTAAACTTAACCATACACCTAACCCTAACCAAAACCTGAACCTAACCCTAACTCTAGCCCTAACCCTAAACCTAGCCCAAACTGTAACACTAACCTAATGCTAACCCTAGCATTAACAATAACACTAAGCGTAACCCTAGCCCTAACCTTAACCCTAAAACTACACCTAAACCTAACCCTAACCCTAAAACATACCCTAAACCTAGGCCTATCCCTAAACCTAACACTAGCCCTAAACCTAACCCTAAAGCTTGTCAAAACCCTAACACTAACCCTAACACAAACCCTAGGCATAACCGTAATCCTAAACCTAACCCTAACTCTAAACCTACCCTAACCCTAACACTAACCCTAACCCTAAACCTAACCCTAGCTGTAAGCCTAAACCTAAACCTAACCCTAATCCCAACACCACCCAAATCCTAACCCTAGCACTAACCCTAACCCTAAAACTAAACCTAACCTTAACTTAGACCAAAAACTATCCCTAGAGCTAACCCTAAACCTAAACCTGAACTTAAACCTATTCTTAGCCTTAAACCTAGCCCTAAACCTAACCCATACCCTAACACCAGGCCTGGCCATAAACCTACCCCTAAATCTAACCCCATCTCTAGCTCTATCCCTAACCCTAACCCTAAATCTAGCACTAAACCTAACCCTAAAACTTACCCTACCTCAAAACCAAACCCTAAACATAACCCTAGCTCAAACCGAAACCCAAAAATAACTCTGGCCCTAAACATAACCCTAACCCTAACACTAACCCATAGCCCTAACCGAAGTCTAACCAAAACCCTAACCCTAACCCTAGCTCCAAACATAAATGTAACCCTAACCCTTGCTCTAAACCTAACCCTAACCTAATACTGGCCCAAACCCTAAACTTAACCCCAAACCCAACCCTAACCCTAACCCTAACCCTAAAACTACTCCTAACACTAAACCTAGCCCTAAACCTAAACCTAGTCCAAACCCTAAACCTAACCCTAAACCTTACCCTGGCCCTAACCCTAAGCCTAGTCCTAACCCTAGCCCTAACCCTAACCCTAACCCTAACCGAAACTCAAGCCCTAACACTAACACTAAAAGTAACCCCAACCCTAACCCTAATTCTAACCCTATCCCTAAACTTAAACCTACACCTAACCCTAACCCTAACCCTAGCAATAACCCTAACCCGAACCCTAAGACTAAACCTAACCCTATTCCTAGCCGTAACCCTAAACCTAAAGCTAGCCAAAACCCTAAACCTAAACTTTACCCTAACCATAGGTCTAACGCTAATGCTAACCCTAAAAATAAACCTAGCCCTAACCCTAACCCAAACCCTAACCCTAATTGTACCCATAAACCTAACCCTAACCCTAAACCTAACCCTAAAGCTAGCCCTAACCCTAAACTATCCCTAACCCTAACCATAACCCTAACCGAAACCCTAACACTAAACTTAACCCTACAACTAACCCTAGCCCTAACCCTAACCATAACCCTAAACCTAACCCTAACCGTAATCCTAGCACAAGCCCTAGCAGCAGTCCTAGCCCTAACCATAGCCCTAACCCTAAACCTAACCCTAACCCTAAACCTTACCCTAACCCTAAACCTTTCCCTAACCCAGCCCCAGCCTTACCTTAGTCCTAGCCCTATCCCTAGCCCTAACCCTAAGCCAAACCCTAGACCTAACCCTAAATTTGCCCCTAACCATATCCCTACTCCTAAACCTAAAACTAGACCTAGTCTTATCCCTAACCCTAGCCCTAACCCAAACCCTAACATTAACCCTAAGTGTAACCCTAGCAATAAAACTAACACTAAAACTTGCCCTAAACCTAACCCGAGCCATAACCCTAACCCTAAACCTAACCTTAGCCCTAAACCTAAGTCCAAATTTAACTCTAACCCTAACACTAAACCTAACAATTACCCTACCCCTATTCCTAACCCTAAACCTATCCCTAACCCTAATCCTAAACATAACCCTAGCCCTAACCCTAAAACTGACTCTAAGCCTAACACTAATTTTTACCCTAACCCTAACCTTAGCACTAACTCTAACCCAAACCATAGCCCTAGCCCAAACCCTAAACCTAAACCTAACTCCTAACCATAACCCTAACCTTAGCACTAACCCTCACCCTGAAACCTAACCAAACCAAATATTAACCCTAAACCTTTCCCTAACCCTGGCCCTAACCATAGCCCTAACGCTAACCCTAACCCTAGAACTAACACTAAGCCTTACCCTAACCTTAGCCTAAGCGCTAACCCTAAACCGAATCCTAACACTAACCCAATCACTATCCCTAACCCTAGCTCTAACACTAACCCTAATCATAGCCCTAGTTCTAACCCTAACCGCAACCGAACCCTAAACCTTAACCTAACCATAAATGAATCCCTAGCATTAACGCTAACCCTAGCCCTAACACTAAACCTAACCCTAACCCTAAACCTACCCTAACCCTAACACTTGCCCTAACCCTAAACCTAACCCTAGCTGTAAACCTAAACCTAAACCTAACCCTAATCCCAACACCACCCTAACCCTAACCCTAGCACTAACCCTAACACTAACACCTACCTTACCTAAAAACCTAAACCTAACCATAACCCTAACTGAAACCCTAACCCAAAAATAACCCTGGCCCTTAAACTAACCCTAACCCTAACCCTAAGCACTAACCGTGCTCTAACCGTAACCCTAATCCTGACCCTAACTCTAACCCTAACCCTAAACCTAACCCTATATCCAAACCTAAACGTAACCCTAACCCTAGCTCTAAAACGAACCCTAACCTAAACCTGGCCCAAACCCTAAAACTAACCCCAAACCTAACCCGAACCCTAACCCTAACCCTAAAACTTCTCCTAAACCTAAACCTAGCCCTAACCCTAAACCTAGCCCAAACCCTAATCGTAAACCTAACCCTAACCCTAACCCTGGCCCTAACCCTAAGCCTAGTCCTAACCCTAGACATTAACCTAACCCTAACTCTAAAACAAACCCTATCCCTAACCCAACCCTAACCCTAACCCTAAACCTAATCCTAACCCTATCCCTAAACTTAAGCCTACACCTAACCCTATCAATAACCCAAACCCAAACCCTAAGACTAAACCTAACCCTATTCCTAGCCCTAACCCTAAACTTAAAGCAAACCGAAACCCTAAACCTAACCATAACCATAACCCTAGGCCTAGCCCTAATGCTAACCCTAAAACTAACCCTAGCCTTAACCCTAAACCAAACCCTAAACCTAACTGTACCCATAAACCTAGCCCTAACCCTAACCCTAACCCTAGACCTAACCCAAAACCTAACCCTAACTCTAAAGCTAGCCCTAACCCTAACAATAACCATAAACCTAGCCCTAACCCTAAACCTAACCCTACACCTAACCCTAGCCCTAACCCTAACCATAAACCTACACATAACCCTAACCCTAACCCTAACCTTAACCCTAGCACAAGTACTAGCAGTAGTCCTAGCCCTAACCATAGAACTAACCCTAACCCTAAACCTAACCCTAACCCCAAACCTTTCACTAGCCCCAGCCCCAGACTTATCCTAGTTCTAGCCCTTTCCCTAAGCCTAAACCTAACCCTAACCCTAGCCCTAACCCTAACCCTGCCCCTAACCATATCCCTACCCCTAACACTAAAACTAGACCTAGACCTATCCCTAACCCTAGCCCTAAGCCTAACCCTAAATCTAACCGTAATTGTAACCCTAGAAATAAAACTAACCCTAAAACTTGCAACTTGCCCTAACCCTAACCTGAGCCATAACCCTAACCCTAAACCTAACCTTAGCCCGAACCTTAACTCGAAATATAATTCTAAACCTAACACAAAACCTAATGCTAACCCTAGCCCTATTCCTAAACCAAAACCTAGCCCTAAAACTAACCCAAAACCTAACCCTAGAACTAACCCTAAAACTAACTCTCAGCCTAACACTAACCCTAACCCTAACCATAAGCCTAACCCTAACCTTAACACTAACACTAGCCCTAGCTCTAACCCTATCCCTAAACCTAAACTTAGCCCTAACCCTAAAAGTAAACCGAACTCTAACCCTAACACTAAACCTAACTCTTACCCTAGCCCTATTCATAAACCTAAACCTGGCCCTAACACTAACCCTAAATATAACCCTTGCCATAAACCTAAACCTGACTCTAAGCCTAACACTAATCTTTACCCTAACCCTAACCCTCGCTCTAACTCTAACCCTAACCATAGCCTTAGGCCAAACACTAAACCTAACCATAACCATAACCTTAGCCCTAACCCTTACCCTAAATAAAACCAAACCATAACACTAACCCTAAACCTTTCCCTAACCCTGGCCCTAAGCATAGCCCTAACGCTAACCCTAACCCTAGCCCTAACACTAACGCTAACCTTAATGCTAGGCCTAACCCAAAACATAACTCTAACCCTAACCCTAACCAAAACAATAACCCTAATCCTAAACCTATCCCTAAACTAAATGCTAACAAAAACCCTAACATAACCCCAGCCCTAAACCTAAACCTAACCCTCACCCTAAACCTAACCCTAACCCTAAACCTGGCCCTAACCCTAAACCTAACACTAGCCCTAAGCGTTGCCTTAAACCTAAACATAACCATTAACCTAACCCTAAACATAACCCGACCCCTAACCCTAAACTTAACCATAACCCTAGCCCTAAACCTAACCCTTAACCTACAGCTATCCCTAACACTAACCATAATCCTAACCCTCACCCTAACCCTAAACCTAACCCTACACCTAACCCTAGCCTTAACCCTAAACATAACCCTACACCTAACCCTAACCATAACCATAACCCTAACCATAACAGTAGCACTAACCCTAGACCGAGGCCCAGCCCTAACCATAGCCCTAAACCAACACCTAAACCTAACTCTAACCCTAACCCAGCCCTATCCTTAGCATCAGGCTTACCCTAGTCCCATCCATAGCCCTATCCCTAGCCCTAACCCAAAACCTACACCTAACCCTAGCCCTAACCCAAACTCAACATTAACTGTAATCCTAGCAATATACCTAGTACTAGCCTTAAACCTAGCCCTAACCGCAACCTAAACCAAACACTAACCCTTAAGCTAGCCCTAACCCTAACCCAAACCCTAGCCCTAACCATATCCCTAACCCTACACCTATCCCTAATCCTAAACCTAATGCTAACTGTAACCCTAACACTAGCCCTAACACTAACCCTAACCCTAAACCTAAACCTAACCTTAGCCCTAACCCTAACCCTAGGCTTAAAACTAACACTAAACCTAACCCTAACCTTAGCGCTAAAGCTAAACCTAAACCTAAACATAACCTTAACACTTGCCTTAACCATAAACCTACCACTAACCCTAACCCCAACTCTAGCTCTAACCCTAACCCTAACCCTAAACCCAGATCTTACCCTAACCCTAACCTAACCCTAACCCAAAACCTAACCCTAAACCAAACCCTAACAATAACGCTAACTCTAGCCCTAACCCTAACTCTAATCCTTACCCAAAACCTAACACTAGCCCTAACCCTAACCCAAAACCCAACCCTAATATTAGCCCTAACCCTAACCCTAATCCTAACCCTAACAATAACACAAGCCCTAATGATAAACCTAGCCCTAAACATAAACCTAACTCTAGTTCTAACCCTAAACCTAACACTAACCCTATCTCTAACCCTAAACCTAACACTAACCTTAGCTCTAAACCTACCCCATACACTAGACCTAACCTTAACCCTAAACCTTACCCTAACCTAAGCCCTAACGCTAACTGTGAACCTAAACTCAACTATAACACTTGACCTAAACATAAACTTGCCCTAAACATAACCCTAAATCTAGATCTAACCCTAACCCTAACCCTAACCCTAGCCCTAACCCTAACCCTAACACTAACCATAGCTCGAAACCTAACCCTAACCCTAACCCTAGGCCTAATCCTAAGCCTAACCCAAACACTAACCCTAACCCTAAACCTAACGTATCAATAACGCTAACCCAAGCCCTAAACCAAAACTTAACCCTAACCCTAACCCGAATCCTAGCCTTAAACCTAACCCTAACCCTAGCACTAACCCTAAACATAAAGCTAACCCTAAACCTAAACCTAACCCTAACCATAGCCCTAAAACTAAACCTAATCCTACAGCTAATCCTAACACTAAACCTAACCATAACACTAACCCTAAACCTAAACCTATACCTAGTCCTAACCCTAACCCTAACACTAATCCTATCCCTAACACTAACCCTAACCCTCACCCTAAATCTAAAGCTAGTGCTAACACTAACCGTAACACTAAACATAGCACTTACCCTAAACCTAACCCTACACCTAAACCTAGCCCTAACCCTAAACATAACCTTACATGTTACCCTAACCCTAAACCTAACCCTAACCCTAAACCTAAACCTAGACCAAACTCTTAACCTAACCATAAACCTAGCACTAACCCTAACCCTAACCTTACACCTAAACTTAACCCTAACCCTAACTCTAACCCAAACCCTAAACCTAAACCTAATCCTAACCCTAACCCTAAACCTAAACGTAGCCCTAACACTAACACTAAACCTGCACCTGACCTAAACCTAACCCTAACCCGAAAACTAACCATTACTTTAAAATTAACTCTTTGCCTAACAGTAACCCTTACCCTGTCTCTAAGCCTAGCTCTAATC
>JAQZBX010076182.1:0-14481 GCA_029593785.1 Cabassous unicinctus | reverse complement strand
TATATTAGTAGCAAAAAAAAAGGCTAAAAAATGCCCAGTCTAGATGAGTAACAATATCCTTTTAAAATTAAACTATACAAAAGTAACAGATTTGATAACCTATTTCTGTGTTTACTAATTGGTCGCCCTGGGTTCTTCAGGAAAATGGATAAATAAATAAATCCATGCTCTACCCACTTTGAGCCAGCTACATAGAGTTGCTCATGTGAGAAGCAGCTTGTTGCAAATCAACAACCACATTCCACCTGGGGGCTCATACGCGTCTATTTGATTTCTTAATTCTCAGGCTAGCTCCTCCCCAACCAATAGTCACAGCTACCAGCACTCAATTTTAGTATCATCCCCACCAGGGGGTGCCTGCTTAACTCTTTAAGATGCACCATGCCCCCAGGACCACACCAGGGTAGAGCCTACATTTTTGTCAGACCACCCCAAATATGCCCTCCAAATTTGGTAAATCTCTCTCCAGGTACTTTCACAGGATGTGGTAAAGTCAAACAGAGAAACGGAATCTTGATTCCTAAAATACGGTTTTGTTAGTTTCTAATCCACATAATTCCAAAAATGGATTTGGTGTGCTTGATGTTTACGTATTTTTAAAGCACTAATAGCCTTGAGGATGGTGATGAGATTATAGGTTTTTTTCACTGACATCTCCTGCAGGTCTTAAGCTGTGGGTCAGGCATCTGTCTACCTGGAGACTGGTCTTCCACCTCAGCTGCTGCCTCTTAGCACCGGCCCACGTTCCTAGGAAATGAGGTAGCCTGACAGCCTGGCATCTCTGCAGATGCAGGAGCCCCAGAGCCAAGGACACAGGCACAGGGGCTATTTTCCACTCAAAGGGACAAGCTCCTCGGACTGGAGTATTGGTGGCTCACCTTCCTCCATCTCTGGGTCCTGGACCTGTTCAAGTGCAGGGAAGTGCACCGACCACCGGCCATGCCAAAACCCCACTGGCCCCTCTGACTGAGACCAGGCCACCAAGGAGCCCTGAATACAATCCTCTGGGACCACACCCGAAGCTGCTGATGGGCTGGGCCAACCCCTGCTCGGTGATCAGGGTAAGCAGTTGTGTAGGTGTGGTGTCCAGCATGCCCGTTTTTCCTCCAGCCCCGTGTGCCCTGCAGTAGAGGAGGGAAAGGTGGCTATTAAGTGCCTCCAAGGTATTTGGGCAAGGTGCTTGGTGATGTGTGTATATTATCTCATTTAATCCACAGCAATCTTTGGAATAAGGAATTTTCATTTCCATTTAACAGCTAAGGAAGTTGAGGCTCAGGGAGGTTAAATCACTTGGTCGAGGTTCTGCAGGTAACAAGCGACAGAGTCTAAGCCGAGTTTGATCAATACTTCCTACTCAGACCTCTACAGCAGGCCCAGAGGGAGTATGCCAAGTCTGTGTCCCCAAAATCCCACCTCTGCATGCACACACACATTCCCCCACACACACATACTCACATACACTTAGATTCACTCACACACACATTCACACACTTATACTTACACACGGACACACACTCACACAGAATCACACAATACACACACATATTCTACAGGGTGCCAGGGTAACACGGCTGTCTTGTTCTGCTTTGAGTTTTCTAACTCAGAGCACTAGAGTCCTCTACTCGGCTTGAATTCATTCCGAGCCAAGGGCTGGCCAGGTCTCAGAAATGCAAAGCTGTCCATGACTTATGTCTCAGGTTTGCTCCTCAGAGAGCCGGAGTTGACCACAACTGCCTTGGCACGGTTCCATCGTGAGGGAGTCACAAAACTGGCATTTAAGTCCAGAGCGGAAAAAAACACCCCAAGCTTGTTCGTTTTTCTGACAGGTGCTGGAGCCCATGAAAGGTCAGATTCCAGCTCTCAGTCACATCCTGGCTTAGCTGGCTCCAGGCACACAAAGGCCTGTCTGTCTCCCCTGAGCATGGGGAGTGGGGACGGAGGCCAAGGGCTTAAAATGGCCGCCTGATGGCCTGCTCCTGCTGATCCATTCCTTCACGGGCATTGGCCTAAATGAAGCATTGGGAAGCCCAGCTGCCAAGGATGTGTGAAGCAGGCAGAATGAAGAAGAATGCAGGCTTTTTTCTTGTTTGTAATTGCAAGAGATATTAACCCCCTGGCAGCCCATGAATCCATACCCTGACGTCCAGCCTGCCGTGGCTCATTTGTCAAAGCCCTGGGACACTCCTGGTTTATGATCAAAGCTTTGCCGGGCTGGAAAATTGAGTGAAAGCTGTCCCTTCAAGCACTCAGTAAGGATGTTGGAAAATGAAGGAGTTTGTTCTCTTCCTTGCTGATGGATCAGGGATAGCTCAGTTCTGCGGTGTTATTGGAACAGAGAACGTGTGTTTAAATGCACGTAGCCACATGCTTTAAACCGTGAGCATTTGTTTTTGTAGCCCTTATGAAAACATCCCCTGATTCAGTCCTGTATTTTAAGTTCCTTGGAAGCAGCAGTAGGCTGCAGTTCTTTAACACCTCTAACTTCTTCAAAAGTGCATCACGTTACCCAGCTCTGCAGCCTTCTCCAGTCATGTGATGCCTTTGCCACCTCATCTGCCCCACAACTTTATGCCAAACTATGATGTGGACAGGAAGCCAAGAGTTATAGTGGCTACTGCTCTTCACCTTTGTAAAGAAACGGGGGAGATCTTGATCTTGAAACAAGAACCGCATTTGAAAGCTACTTTGAAATAAGCTCAGAGTAAAAATAAAATCCTGTCTCCACTTCCCGTATACGTCTATGCAGATAAAATAAAGCTATTTATGAAATAAAAGCCCAGTTGTTTGGGAATAATTTTTTCCTACCTGTTGAGAATCTCACTCTGACAAGAAACTACCTCAGAAAGATAAGTCACAGATTGGAGACGGAGGCCTTGGCCTCCTGTCCTAGTTGTGTCATGGAGTCGTTCTGGGCCAGAATTTGTTCTCACAGACCTGGGCATAGAGGGGGAGCTCCAGCTTCCTAAGGGATGGGCAGTGGGGTGAGCACGAGCAAGAGACTGGCTGGAAAGCTGTTCCCTTGTCCAGCCCTCCTCCCCATGCAGCCTGAATGTGTCAGCTACCCCTAAGAGCCCTGTCCTTGCCACATTCAGTCAGTGAGGTCTCACCCCATAAAACCCCCAATGATTTGGCCCAATGAACTTTTTTTTATTAGGGAAGTTGTAGGTTTACAGAAAAATCATGCAGGAAATACTGAGTTCCCATATACTCTTCCACCCCACCCCCCGCCACACAGACAGTTTTCCCTACTATTAACAATTTGTATTCACGTGGTACCTTTGTTACAACTGATGAAACAATATTATTATAATTATATTATTAACTGTAGTACAAAATTCACTGTCCATTAGGGTTTACTATTTGTCTTTTGCAGTCCTATGTTTTTTAAGAAATTTTTCATTAACATATATCCAACCTGAAATTTCCCCCTTTTAACCACATTCAAATATATAATTCAGTGGTGTTACTTACATTCGCAATGTTGTGTTACCATCACCACCATCCATTATCAAAACTTTTCCATCACCCCAAACAGAAACTCTGTACCAGTTAAGCATTAACTTTCCATTCCCCAGCTCCTGATAATGTTATTCTAGTTTCTGGCTCTATGAATTTGATTTTTCTAATTATTTCATATCACTGAGATCATACAATATCTGTTTTTTTGGGTCTGGCTTATTTCACTCAACATGATGTTCATCCATGTTGTCGCATGTATCAGAACTCCATTCCATTTTTAGGCTGAATAACATTCCATTGCATGTATATACCACATTTTGTTTATCCATTCATCTGTTGATGGACACTTGGGATGCTTCCATCTTTTGGCAATTGTGAATAATGCCACTATAAACATCAGTGCGCAAATATCTGAGTCTCTGCTTTCAATTCTTTTGGGTATATACCTAAAAGTAGGATTGCCAGGTCATGTGGTAATTTTATATTTAACTTTCTGAGAAACTTTCTGAGAAACTGCCAATCTGTTTCCAATAGTGGCTGTACCATTTCACATCCCCACCAACAATGAATGAGTGTTTTTATTTCTCCACCTGCTCTCCAACAATTGTTATTTTCTTTTTTTTTTTTTTCATAATAGTCATTCTAGTGGGTATGAGATGGTATCTTGTGGTTTTGATTTGCATTTCCCTAATAGCCAGTGATGTTGAGCCATTTGTATAGCCTCTTTTTAGCCATTTGTATATCCTCTTTGGAGAAATGTCTATTCAAGTCTTTTGCCCATTTTTAAAATTAGGTTGATGGTCTTTTTCTGTTGAGTTGCAGAATTTCTTTATATACTCTGGATATTAAGCCTTATCAGATATGTGGTTTCCAAATATTTTCTCCCATTCTGTACGCTGTCTTTTTCTCTCATGATGAAGTCCTTTGATGTACAAAAGTCTTAAATTTTGATGAAGTCCCATTGAACTATTGTCTTCTTTTGTTGCTTGTGCTTTTGGTATAAAGTCTAAGACATCACAACCTAATACAAAGTCCTGAAGATGCTTCCTTATGTTTTCTTCTAGGAGTTTTATATTTCTGGTTCTTATATTTTAGGTCTGTGATCCATTTTGAGTCAACTTTTGCATACGGTGTGAGGTTGAGAAGCACCTTCATTCTTTTGCATGTGAATATGCAGGGTTTTTTTTAGCACCATTTGTTGAAAAGACTATTTTTTCCCCATTGAGTGGCCTTGGCACCCTTGTCAAAAATCAATTTGGCCATAAATGTAAGGGTTTATTTCTGAACTTTCAATCTGATTCCATTGGACTTTTTGTCTATCCATATGCCAGTACCATGTTCTTTTTATTACTGTAGCTTTGAAATAAGCTTTAAAACCATAGTCCTATGAACTTTTGCCTGCAGCATCTGTGAAAAGGCTGGATATCCTTGGGGCCTGTCTAATAGCCACTCTGTAATTTAGTCTCTGCATCTCTCATTAGGAACACAAACACTTAGTCCCTTAAGAAGTATATTGATTGTTACATTTACTATGTGCATTCGTGCTAAGTTCTCTTCAGACACAGTTATATAATCTCCCCACCAACTATTTGAAGTAGGTATTTCATTTTATAGAAAAGAAACCTGAGGCTCAGAAAGGCCCTCTGGTGTGGCAGAGTCAGCACACAAACCCACATCAAACTGATGTCAAAGATGGTGCTCTTAGCCACCATGCTGGAATGCCTCTCATCCTAACTGGGGCTATTGGGAATAAATAATCCCCAACAATCTTTTTAGAGTATAGTGGAAATGCTGTGGTTAAAATAACTACTGTTTATTGGGCTCTCAGTACATGCCAGGCACTGCTAGAAGCTTTGTGTAAATCTCTTATAACATTCCAATAGGGTAGGAATTAGTGTTCCCATTTTGCATGTTAATGGCTTGACAGGCACAAGAGACAATGCAAATGCCTAAACTTGATCTTAGAGTAAGAGGACCTTGGCAATTCAGCTGAACCACGTACAATATAAATTTGGCACTATTCAAATGACTACTACTACATTACTGTTATTTATTATTATCAGAAACAATAACTATTGCATTTATTGAGCATGAAATGCCACATGCATTAGGGCTCCTTCCCAGTAGATTTGTGGTCCTGCTTTGGGGATGTCAGCTTCCCAAAAATGTGATTCTTCTGATTTCTCAGACTGCCTAGGGCTTCATGCATGTGTGTGCACATGTGTATATGTGTGTGTTTGCGCACACCCAGCTATGTGTGTCTGTCACACTGCAGGGAGTTTTTCCTCATTTAAACAGCCAATTAAAACCCACTTTGGCACTTAAAGCATGACACTGCTTCTCAGCACTTAGCTGCCTTCCCAGCAGGCCTTTAATTCGATAAAGGATTTCTAATAATGACTAACAGAGGCCTGGTAAGTTAATTAAACCTTGTCCTTTATTTTGCTTTCAAGGTGTGCCCTCCTTGTAAAAGGCCCAAGGATTGTGCTTGCAAATGGCTTTAGACAATGTTCCATGCTTCAATGAGAAAAGTATGTCTGTCATGTCCTGGCAAGTTACACTTAAAGTCTCAATTTCAGCATCATGTCAGGCTTTAACGGACGCCAGAAGCAGATGGAAAAAACCTCTGCACCCAATTGTGTGGAAGCCAGGGTTAGCAATGGAAGATGAGTTTCCTCTAAGAGTATAATGCTGAAAGACGACCTGGCTGTCATATCAAACTCCATTTATCCCATTTCTTTAAAGTAATCTGAGAGTCCAGATGGGTTGTATAAACATAAGAGGAGGTTCCTGGGAGTTCACTAGCTTAATGAAGCCCGTATGTTTGACTCATGTAATAAGTATTTAATCATGCTGATGAAATTCATTTAAACCTCAGCCACACACATTGTTGCCGAAGCCCTGATAATGTTCCACATCACTCTTGCAAGCAGGCCTGCAGCAAGATAGGTGAGACAGAAAGTTGGTGACATTTCACGTGGTAAATGGACTTTGGAGAATAGTAGAGGGTGGAAAAGATAATGAGCCGTGAGAAGCTGACTTGTAAGTCCATTGCCTCTGAGTGCTTGAAGTTCTGCCCAGTATCCACCCATGCTAAAAGGAGGGTAACAACTCGTGCTCCTTCTCTTGTCTTAATTTCTGAGCGACCAAGGCAGAGAAGGTAGGTCAGTTGGAAAGGTTTCTGCTGCAAGTAACAGAAACCCAAATTTAATCCACTTAAACAATCTGGAAGCTTTCTGAATCAGTTAACTGGAAATCCTGATATACAGTGCTGCCAGACACGGCTAATTCAGCAACTCGACCATATCACAGAGGACGCAGATCCTTTCCTGTCTCTGCTCTGCAATTCATGGTGAGCTGGGTTGTCCTCAGGCCAACTGCCTTCATGGTCACAGGCCCAGTAATGTCCAGGGGAAGAAGAGAAACTATGCCTTTCCTAAAGGTGTTCCCTCCAGCGCAGCAGATTTTCTTCTCACAAGCCAATGACTGGGAGGGGTATTGACTTAGACTATTGAACTCTGAGTGGCAATAGGGCAGATTTGGCCTGGAGTTGGCTTACACCAGCCTGCAAGAGCTGAAAGTGTGCATCTCCTCCCAACTCTGCATTTAATGACCTCATGTTGGCAACTTCCAATTGTCCATGGTGGGAATATTTACACCATTGGAATTGGCAAACACTACCTATCACAGCTTTTTGCCTTGGAGAGCCAGTTGATAAGCATTTCCCAGCACACCACTGCACAGGGTCACCTTTCTTAAGGCTGGATACTGGAACAAAACTGGGGCTCTTAGAGCTAGGAAGAAAAATGGGAAATGGACTCAGAATGAGCCATCAACAGTATCTGCCTCAGAAGGGCTCAGTTTCTCACTGGTCATTCACTTGGGAAAACACAGCTATTGTAGTCTGAGTCAGATTGTAACAACTTATAAATAGGACAACCCAAGGCAACTTAAAAAAATATCCTTAAAAAAAACACACACACAAAAAAAACACTGCCACATAGAAAGCACTTGTTTCTTGGTTAAACTCACTTTTTTCTGCCAAAATTGAAAAGCTTCTCAAAGAAAGCTCTTGGTTTTCTTTAAATTAAAATGGTTCTCCATACAATCACCTGGGAGAGTCTGTTAAAACTGCAGGTTCCTCAGCAGTTTCCCCAATAATCCAATTTAGTAGATCCAGTGTGGAATCCAGGAACCTAGAGTTTTAACAGGCAGTGCCCATCTCTACCCCTTGATGATTCCCGTGCAAGTTGTCTCTGAAGCAACTCCATGAAGGAAAAGAAAACCTTCCCCATGGTGGTTTAACCCAGAAGATGGCAAACTACAGCCTATGAGCTAGGAATGGTTTTTACATTTTTTAAATGTTTTTTTTTGGAAATCAAAAGAAGAATGCAATATTGAGAAATGAAAATGGTGTGAAATTCAAATTTCAGTGTCCATTAATAAAGTTTTACTAGAACATAGCAAACTCAATTTTACTCATTCATTCGTGTATTGTCTGCTGTCTATAATGGAAGAGTTGAGTAGTTGTGACAAGAACCCCATGGCCCGCAAAGCCTAAAATATTTACTATCTGGCCCTTTGCAGAAAAGGTTTGCCATCACCTGATCTAACAAGTCCCATTCACTTGAAGAACCAGTGGAATGGGAAAGACCTTGCCTATCAGTTCCCTAATTAAGTATAAGCCACTGGCCATGTCAAAGCTGTGCAGCCTAGGGGTCAGCATGCAACTCCATTTCCTTTAGCTCAAGGACTTATAACAATGTCCACGTGTTTTTATTGTTGACTTTGAGAGAGCCTTGAGAGATGGTGCGTAGGACAGGTAGTGTTGTCTTCCTAAGTGATATGCTCCACCCCATTCAAAACCAGTAAGTGTCCCACCATTGCCAACAGAGCCTCTGCTATATACACACCATTGTGCTGGACCATGGTGGGGTCAGTGCCCTCCAACAATTTACACTTCAGCTGAGAGGAAAATACAGAGAACTTCAAGGCAGGGCATAAGTAGTAGTGGTTCCATTTCAAGCTGTGGGGCTTTTCTTGAGCAAAGGCAGAAATGACTTCAACCATTAACCATCCCAGGTCAGGGCTCTAAGAAGATCAGTATCCTCCTTGAGAGAGACCCACAAAGGAGAGCTTCCGGGACTTCGGGCCATGGCTCAGGATTCCAGGGAGTTCTATTCAATCAGTATTTGTTGGCAGAATGCCCCTGATGAGTGGGACATAGAATATGAACTCAAGGGAGAAGGTAAGAGGGACAAGAGAAGAAAAACATAGCTTTATAGGATTTAGAAGAAGGAATTGAACAGGAATCAAGGAAGTATATACAGAGAAGGTGATGTTTGAGAAGGGTCTTAAAAAAGCAGGACACAACATCAAACACAAGAAAGCAATGGTGAGTGTCCTGGTGGGGTTGGACCAGGTGATAATGAAGGATGGAAAGGCTGAGAAGGTAGGTGGGGTCATCCTGTAGGGGGCCCTGAATGCCAGAGTGAGAAATTGGCATTTAATTCCACAGGAAAGGGGAGAAGGGGATGAAAGGTTTTTTAAATGTAAACTTTGTATGAGAGTATAACATATACCAAAAAGGGCACAAATCACAAGTGCATTTTCAGAAAGTGAGCACACCCCTGTAACCAGTGGCTCTGTTACCTACAATGTGCCAACCTGCATGGAGTCTCCCGATCCTGGAATGTAAATAATGAAAGCAATGATCGACATGACTTACATTTATGCAGGGTTTTATGGTTTACAAATTTGCATATTTGCACACCTTAAGTCTCACAACATCATGTGATAGGTATAATTGCTACTATAAAAGCATAAAGCAACAAGATCACATGAGTTTTAAGTGGAAGAATTTGGATTCTTCCCCTTGTATCCTCACCCTGTTAAAATGATGTGGTAGATATATATTTATTCATATAGGAACACGGTCAAAATATATCACGGAGTTAAAAAATAGGTTACAGAGAGCCGTTAGTGTGTGTCTTATGGAAAATATCGTGGGCAGTAGAGTGCACTAATCAGACCACCTGCGTTCAAACCCTGTTTCTGACATTCATTAGCTATGTAACTTTGGACAATCATGTAATTTCTGGAAGCCTCAGTTTCCTCATCTGTAAAATGGGCACAATTAGAATATAAACTTCATTTGGCTTCCATGAGGTTTAAATGAGAAAGCCCATGTGCAGTAGACAGAATAATATCCCCAGAGACATCTACTTCCTAATGCCTGGATCTTGTCAATATGTTATCTTATATGACAAAAAGAACTTTCCAGGTGTGATTAAGTTAAAGATCTTGAGATGGGGAGATTATTCTGGATTATCTTAGTGGGACCTATGTAATCACAGAGGAAGGTGATTGCTGGCTTTGGAGATGGAAAAGGGCCACAAGCCAAGCAATGCCAGCAGCCACTAGAAAGTGGAAAAGGCAAGGAATGGATTCCCCACCTAGAGCCTCTAGAAAGAATGCAATCCTGCCAACACCTTGAATTTACCCCACTGAAGCCCATTTCAACTTCTGAACAGAACAGTATAATAGTCAATTTGTGTAATTTTAAACCTATTAAGATTTTGGTAATTTGTCACAACAGCAAGAGGAAACTAATGCATCATGTAAATAATTTAATCCAGTGCCAGGTACCTAGTGAGCTCCCTTTTCATATTCACATGCATTGGCAGATGTCTAGAAGGAAATAAACTTGAAACGTTTAGTCACAATAGCCCTAAACTGGAATGTCCATCAGCAGAAGAGAGGATAAACAAATAATGCATATTTGTACAGTTCATTTCTCTGCAATGAAAAGGAACTGAGACACGTAACAACATGGATGAATCTTAAAACATTATATTGAGTGAGAGAAGCTTAACAAAATAGAGTGCACACTGCCTGATTCCATTAATATGAAGTTCAAAAACAGGCAAAACTATTCAGTGGTAACAGAAGTCAGAGCAGAAGTTACCTCTGAAGGATAGTATTGATTGAGAAGGGGCATGAGGGGAACTTTCTGAGGATAGAGACATACAATATCTTGATCTTGGGTATATACACAGGTATATGTAAAAATTCAATGAGCTGTACACTAACAATTGTGTATTTTACTGTATGTAAATTATGCCTAAAATATGTTAATAATGATTATCTCGTTTTTCCCCTGGAGATGACTCCCTCATCTGTCTGCTCATTGTCTGCTCATTGTCTTTGTTTGTTGTGTCTGCTCATTGTCTCTACTCATTGTGTCCACTAGTCTGCTCGTCTTCTTTAGGAGACACCAGGAACCAAACCCAGGACCTCCCATGTGGGAAGCAGATGCCCAACCACTTGAGCCACATCAGCTCCCTGCTCGTTGCATGAGTTTGTTGCATCAGCTCGTTGTGTCAGCTCATCTTTAGGAGGCACCAGGAACCAAACCCAGGACCTCCCATGTAGAAGGCAGGAACTCAACTGCTTGAGCCACATCTGCTCTCCAACAATGATTATCTCTTTGTTGAGAGAGGGTTGGGGGTGATTTTCAGTTTCTTCATACTTTTCTGTACTGATTGGCTTTGAACAATAATTAGGTGGATAAGCTTTTTTTAGTTTGAAATAAAAAATTTATAGTGTAAGAGGCAGGATCTATGTATATGGCAACCCTTTGTATCTTTTCAATGGGGGGGCTCCTGCCTGAGGCTGTTGAAGCTCAGACATAGCAGAGGGAAGGGGCCAGCCCGGCCAGGCCTTCTCCTGTCCAGCTCTGAAACTATGTTTCTGAGACAAGCCCCTGTCCCTGCCCCAGCCTGCTCGCCCCCATACCAAGGGGGCTTTCTTTCCCTGGCTCACATCCTTCCTTTTATATAAGAGAAGCTGGATAATTTATCAATCATTCTTGACAGAGAAACCTCTAGCCTTGGAAGCTTCTGGAAGTGGGTTCCAATACCAAATTTTGCCTGAATTTATTCTAAACATGTAAAAAAAAAAAAAGTCACAAAATTCTTAGATGGAACAATTTCTTTAGGAAATAAACCTTCTATGTTGAACATTCATGTTCATGTTTTGCTTGGGCTGAAATATAAAAACATAAAAAGACCTCAGAGAAAAGCACTTCCTCTGTGCTACACTTGAGGCCTCACTGTCTTGACCCATCATCTCCGATGTCCCCTGTCCGAGCTGGTTCCTGGCTCTCGGCACCTCAGCACCACACAGGCTGGGGCCCAATTCTCCTTGAGACCCTGCTGCCGAAGCCCCTTCCCGGCCAGGGAAATCCAGGTGGGGCTGAGGTTTACAGCCAGTCCCGCTGTGGTTGAGTGATTGATCTGGGTGACCAGCCAGGCCATTTGTGAGAGCGCAGTGTCTGGTGCTTCAGCCCAGGCACCCCAGAAAGGAGTTGTCGGGGGTTGGCTTGAGTTCCCCAAAAAGATATGTTGAAGTCCTCACCCCCAGTACCTCAGAATGTGACCTTATTTGGAAACAGGGTCATTATAGATGGAATTAGGCAAGTTAAAATGAGGTCATCCTGGAGTTGAGTGGGCCTTTATCCAATATGACCAGTGTCCTTACAAGATGAAGTGTGGAGACAGACAAATGAGGGGTGAGAGTGCCGTGTGTCAACTTAGGCAGTGAACATGGCGGACTGCTGGAAAGCCACTGCCAGGTGCCAGGAGAGAGGAATGTAACAGACTCTCCCTTACAGGTTTCAGAGGGAACATGGCCCTGCTGAGACCTTGATTTCAACTTCTAGTCTCCAGAACTGAAGCAATAGATTGTTGCTGGGTTTTTGTTGTTGTTGTTTTGTTTTGTTTTTAATTCCCACCCGCCTGAGACGGCTCCTTCATCTGTTTGCTTGTCTGCTCGTTATTTTTTTTCCTTGTTGTCTGTTTCTTTCTTCTTTAGGAGGCATCGGGAACTGAACCCAGGACCTCCCATGTGGGAGGCGGGCACCCAACTGCCTGAGCCACATCTGCTTCCGATTTCTGCTGTTTTAAGCCATCCAGTTTGGGGTAATTTGCTGTGGCAACCCTAGGAAACTAAGAGAGCCAAGCAAAATAAACATGGCCGCAGACCAAAAACTATCATCGCTGGACACCAGGCACCGGAGGTGGAGGGACAAATGGAGCTTCTTTGTCTTTGTCATCACAGCCAGAGTGCCCACAGTGATGTGAAACCCATTTGTCCTGGGAGGAGAGGGAGAAAGAGGAGAAGGGGAAAAAGCGACTGGCTCACTCTGGAGCCATAAATCACTGGAAGGGAGAGACCTTGCCCAGTGAAGTTGGAGATTCTGTCTGGAACCGCCCTGACGGTAAGCTGGGGTGTCATAAATCACCAGCGCTCTGCCCACAGCAGCCCCGCCCCCTGGCCCCGGGCAAAGGTAGTGGCAGGTTTGCTGGCGACGGACAGTACACTGCCCCAGAGGGCTACGGGGCTGGTGTCTGCCAGCCTGTGGATGCAGGCTTTTGTGTGTGTGTGCTTTTCCTTGGGTGTGATGGGGGAGAGAGCAGTGGCAGATTGCTGTCCCTGGGAACTTGGCCAGTGGCCTGGCATAGCTGGAATGTCCTTGGCCAGCTCTTTGTGAGCAGCCAGAGATGATCAGGAGATGAGTCTTATGACCAGATGACTTGGGCTTGCAGGAGTATTTTTCCCAGGTTTCAGAACCATTCGAGGTCACTTGAGTGTCCTTGCCGTCCTTGCCAAGTCCTGGGATAACTCTCTGAGTTCTAATTGCTCAGCTTGTGCTGAATTTGTTCAAGAAGTATATGTGTCAAAGTAATCTCAATGACTTTTCCATCAAGATGGGACCATACACAAAAAAGCATTTGCCCCCGCCCTACCACCAAGGTGGGCTACATGTATCCCTGCCCCCACCCTCACCAGCTTCAGGGTCACTTCCTTGCTAATGCACCAGCAATGGTCCTTCCATCTGCAAACACCTAATAATGCTGCCAGGCCCTCCTCAGATATCCTTTCTTGGGGGAAGTCTTCCTTGACATCTCCCTTATCCCTACCTCACATCTTTAAATACCAGAGAAGTGAAAAGAACCTTCCTTTCCTTCATTTGCTTAATTAATCATTATTAAGCCCCCAACTATGTGCCAGGCACTCTCAAGACAGGAGAAAACAAGTCAGATGTGGTCTCCGCTCTCATGGAGCTTATTTTCTTGCGGGTGAGAGAGATAATAAATTTAAGAAAACATTCGAATAAAATAAGACAGTCACATTTGATAATCTCTTTGAAGGAGATAAACAAGAAGCTGAGAGCAAATAACGAGTATTGGAGCAGAGAAGCTGCTTTAGATACAGCGTTGGAAGAAGGCATCAGAGGAAATGGCATTCAGCGGAAACTGGAAGATGTAAAGAAGCCAGCCATGCACAGCACAGAGAGAAGAGTGGCGAGCAAGAGGGACAGAGGCTCAGTGTGCGATTGGATGACAGGCAGACCCAGATCACATGGGGCCAGAGCCATGGGAAGGAGTTGGGTGGTAGCCCAAGTTCTGGGTCCCCCCATCACTTGGTATTTACATCTATTTTAGGATATATTCTGTTGTATTTTTACTATT
Source organism: Cabassous unicinctus (assembly GCA_029593785.1). Classification (NCBI taxonomy): domain Eukaryota; kingdom Metazoa; phylum Chordata; class Mammalia; order Cingulata; family Chlamyphoridae; genus Cabassous; species Cabassous unicinctus. The sequence goes on along the minus strand of JAQZBX010076182.1, from coordinate 487 downwards.
GGTTTATTTCCCTAACTTTCAAGCTAACTGTGAGCCCTCCAAGGGCAGGGTTGTGTTTTGCTCACAATTATATCTTCAGCATTAGCCCATTAAATAGTTGAATGGACGAGATGGGCAGTTGGTACCTGACCACCCAAGTGAATTTCCTACCTCTCTGCCCTCTTTCCCCTTGGTAAAGGTGAGGAAGAGGTCCCTATTGGCTTCTGTCATGGAGGAAGAAGGTGTAGAGCCAAGTGGCGGAGTAACTGGCCCGACCTTCGCCCTGAGATAACCCTGGCACCTGAGACCCAAAGTCCACAAGCTTGGAACTGCTGCCGCCTCTGAGTGCCTTTCCTGCTGCTGGTGATGCCAAGGGTTCTCAGCAAGACCGAACACCTTTTATGGACTCATCCTTCTCTTGAATGCATGCCTGGAATTCATGATGGGAGCCTGACCATTGTTTAGAAATTGTTACCATATATAATAAGCAAATTATAGTGTACATTAC
>JAQZBX010076181.1:0-14473 GCA_029593785.1 Cabassous unicinctus | reverse complement strand
AAAAAATTAAAAAAAATTTTATGTCAGTAATAAGTTGTAATTCCATGTTCATTGAACTTTGTAACTTGAATCATATACTTTAAAGTTCCCCCATGGCCTTGTGTGGGCAGTATGCTAAAAATGCAGATGCAGCCAAGCACCTTAAAAATGATGCCATGATGTGACAGCTCTGGAGTAAGAGACACTGCCAAAATGGTTCCTGGAAAAACATTACTTTAATTTTACCTAGAGGAAAAGTGAGCTACAAAATAATGGGATGGCTGCTAAGGTAGACAATAATGCAGTGATAGATTGAAGATGGGAAGTCTGATTTCTTATATTCTGTCCATCACCAATATCCAAAACACCTCTGGATTCTCTAGCATGGGCCAAAAACTGTGCTTTAGATGATGTAGATCCAAGATAAAAGGCACAGCCCCTTCCCATTAGGGGGCTTGCAATCTGGTGGGGCAGAGCACTGTCCTTATATGGTAACTCTGAGAGTGCTGTGTTAGGGTAAGTACAGGTGCAACTGGATGCAGAGGATTGATGTCCAACACACCCTGGGGTTAGTACTGAGAGTCTAGAAAATTGATTACATGTTAAGCACAGGTTGGGGGAAGTTCAAAGCCTCTGAAAGATAAAAGGCACATCTGAGAAAATGCAAGTAGCTCCATATGGCTGGAGCATATAGAGTGTGTGTTGGGAGATAGGGGCAGAGCCTGGAGGACAAAAATGACACATTAAGGAAAATGTCCTCTAGGTCTAAGGTGTCATTCATGTTCTTATACATATTGGGGTCCTATTTTACACACCATTGATAAATGCTCAGTGATCTGGGTGATCAGTGACATAGAGGGTCTGGGGGGAGAGCCCATGAGGACATTCTAAATGACAGCATCAAAGACTGCCAGTGGGGCTTCTGCAGCGACATTGCCCTGGTCATCACCAAGACTGACAAACTCAATTCGCCAGAATATTTAAGGTAATGCTCTGGGTTTGCAGGGATGTGGACCCAAGCTTGGGGCTTTCTCCCATGGGTCCCAACTAGAGGAATGACAGAGCTTTGATTTTCTGATGTGGTGGGCATCATGGACTTTAGGGAAGTGACTGTGTAGGTGATGTAGAAATCTGGGTGACCTCCTGGGACATCAGGATTACTGGGTCTGCTGTTTTGGTAATCTGAACCATTGTGGCTCTGCTTCCAGGGTGGCTGCATGAGGCCCAACAGGCTGTCCCCTATGCAGCTCCAGGAGCACCATCCACATGTAAGAGGGTGAAGATGGTGCCACCTGGAGCTGCACAGGCTGATGGTCCTGCCTGCACCCCACAGATGAGGAAAATGTAAACTCCCCCACAATTGAGGACATTCTATAATATTATGTGACCTGGTACAGCTTTGAAGTATCAGATTCTGTTTCAGATTTGTTTACTCTTGAGCTTTTTAATCCAGTTGGAGTAAGGGCCTCAAAGATTTAGAGATTTGGCATGAATAAAAGAATTCTTACAGCCTCATTTTCTAACAAAGAATAATAACAGTGTGTTTTAGAACTTAAAAGATGCAAATATCCAATAACAGGTGATATCCATGTAGATCTCTGTTCACCCTAGAACTAGGGTGACTATAACATCTTCCAAACTGGGACCTTTTTAAAGTGAAAGTGCTATTAATGCTTACAGAAGAATGGCAGGCCTAAACTGGGCTCTTCTGGGCCCATGGGATATATGGTCTCATGATGTAGCATCTTTGATGCTTTTCTGCTCTAACTACAGCTTCTTTACCCATAACCTCCACCATATCCTCCACACCAACTGAAACTTAGGACTGACTGCTGGTTCCATGAATTAACTAAGCAGAGCAAACCTTCTCTGTGAGAAACAGGCTTTTTTCCCCTGATGTTTTGCTGTCATGGTATAGGTTAGAATTTCAGTGCTGCTGCTTCCTGCTCTTCCTCTTCTTCACCCCTCCCCTCACCATCCCCCTGCCCCTTCCACTCTTTGCCTTCTTTTGGCCCTTCTCTCCTCTGCATCACCACAGAGCTCACCCTTTCAAGGCCAACACTAACACTGAATACTGTTCAATCTAATGCAATAAACATTAATTGACCACTGTGATATGGATTGTGGATTCAGAAGGGCATATTGCCTAGTTTCTCAACTCACTGTCTAAAAGATGGTTAAAGGTTATACAAGAGGGACAAGCAAAGTGCTATGGGAACCCATGGAGAAAGGTCTGCCTTTTCACTAGGACAGTCACAAGGGTCACAGATTTCAGAGAAGACAAGACAGTGAGGAAAAAGCACCTTTTTATCAAATTGCCACTGGAGGTAGATTAGAAGACAGAGCATTTGGGGCAAAGAAACAACATATGGAAAGGCACAGAGGCAAGAAAGTATATGTTGCTTCAGGGAGAGTTGAAAACATGTAATAAAAATGAAGTGATTAAAATTTTTCTCATTTCCTTTCAGAGAAAGAAAAGCAGGAAATATAAGGGCCATTTATTTTTAATTCATTAATATGACATAATTTTATGATTACTATTACATAATTCTAATACATGTATATTTGACTGCCTGGGCCAAATGAAGATCAACTGGAAAAAAATGTTCCTCTTCTCACTTCATCACTGTTGATAACCATGGACTCTTTGCCTTCCTTTTATTTCCTTTTACAATCTAGCAGACTTTTCTAAGTTACAGAAAGGCCATTTTAGAAAGAAATGAAACAGTAAAAGTATAAAGGAATGGAATACTCAAGGAAAAAGTGAAGGTGAGTGAACAGATTTGTGTATGTATTTTTCTGCATCTCAATCAGTCAGATTTTGAGAAGCAAATGCATATTTGGGCCTGTGTAATAGAAAGAGCACAGCTTTGGAATAGTCCATTTGGATCTATCTCAGTCCTACTGCTTAATAACTTTGTGACCTTAAGCAAGTGGCATTACCTCCCTAAGTCATCATGTTCTCACCTGTAAAATGGGGGAAATCATCTACCTTCTGTCTTCTGATTATACCATGGAAATCAGGGATTGCTATTTTGAGGTCTGCTTTGATAGAGGATTGCATGGATTTATGGGAGAACAAAAGAGGATTGGTGTGTGGGGGGTTGTCAGTGAAAATGTCTCAGCCTCTTGAGCAGAAATTTAAAGGCTTTCATAAGGTGAGAATGTAGATGAAAGGATATTTGAGGCAAAGGGGAGAACATAACTGAAATAGCCTGCCATGTTTGGTGAACTATATGCAAGCAGTTTTGAATGGCTTAGCAAAGGGTATGTGAATGGGCTTGTTGGGAGGAGATAAAGCCCCTGCTGTATCTTTCAAACTTGAGTGATCATTTGGTAGGAATCTTGGTGTTTGCTTAAATTATTTTATTATTCTGACACTAAAATAAGTATACACATAAAAGGCCTTACAATAATAGTCTTAAAGACCCATAAAACTGAAACCACTTTAAAAATAAAATATGAACAAAACTTGTAATTGATACATCAGATTTAGTGTAATGTGATAGATGATATAGTTTTGCTGAAACTAAATCTTCAGGATTGATTTTAATTGAGAAAAAATCTGGCTTTCTATTCAGTCCCCTATTCAATTGCTTTCTGTATTTTGACTTCATTAATATTGATGAAGAAAATGTCTGTCTCACAACAATGGAACTAAACATTTCAAAACTTTTGTTTCTAATTCAGGATAATCAGGCCTCAGATATAAACCAAAGTCTGTCACCAAGCAACTCTTGAAGGCCACATTTAATGAGGTAGTAACTCAGTAAAGCTGTTTTTATCCTCATGAATTTTTCTTGTTGGCATTAAATATGCATTTTATTGGTCCCTAAATGTATTGTTTTTGTTGCCAGTAACATAAAATACTTCAATGCACACTTCACAGCTGTATTTATTGCTAATAAATGTGGCAAATGGGTCTGTAGGAGAGGGTCTGTGCAACAGTGAATCAGCTTGCAGGTGACTGTGGTTCTGACTGCTGTGGAGCAAGTTCTTCTGAAATCTGCCACCTGCACCTCTGATGGCTGGGTGATGCTCTACATCTCCAGCCACTTTGTTTCCATTTGAATTGTTGTGAACCTTTCACTTGTACCACATGCCTTAATGTGGAGCAGATTTCATTATAATCATAGAAAATATGAAGTAGAATTTAATTCTAATGTAGTCATCCATATATGTCTATCTTATTTTATCCAATGCATAAAAAAATTGAGAATGAGTATTTTAAAAAGATTGCCTGCCCCTGAGACTACACTTACAGCCTCAGTGTGGCAAATACCATGCATTTTAGAAAGACTGCTTTTCCAGTGGTATGGACAGTGGATGTTGGGGAGAAGCATGAGTAAAGACTGGATGTAGGAAGACAAAGTAGGAGGGTTTTTCTATAAGGTGAAAAGCAATAAGAACCTGACTAGCAAGAGCAATAGAAAAGAGATGAATTCAAGAGCTATTGGGGAGGGCAAATCCACACATCTGGATAACTAATTAATTGTGTGTGGGAAGAAAAAAAAGAAAAGACTCTAGATACTTGTGATAACTGCTTGATTTCTGGCTTAGGACAATTTAGGGAATGGCGGTAGTATTCAGAAAAGAGTTAAGGAGGATTAACAGAGTCTTTGGGGAGCTAAAGATAAAAATTAATGATTTGAACATACTGTTTAAGTATTTGGGGCATGTCCAGTAGATATTTGACTTTATGGGTATGGACAACAGCAAAAAGACAAGGTAAAGATTTGGAAGCCAAGGATAGTTTACATAAGGAGACAAGAATAAGGCTAAGTCTTGGAAAATTGCAGTGTTTCTCAACAGGAGCATTATTGACATTTGGGTGATGGTGTATAGTGTAGGGCTATCCTAAGTAGTGCAAGGCAAGTCATGCCATGCCACCACCACCCCTCTTCCAAATGCCAGCAATGTTGCAAGTCCCTGTGACAACCAAAAATGCCCCCACTCCAAATGGTCCCTTGTTAAGAATTATGGCTTAATATACCAGGTAAGAGTACCATTGGCTGCAAGTAACAAAACAATAGTGAGAAAATGAGTGGCGGTTAATGTGGCTGACATAGTAAGAATTAAAAAATGAGCAGTCCAGGGTTGGTGCAATGGCTCAATAATATACTCAGGCTCTTTCTATTTTTCTGCTCTGTCCTCCTTAGTAAATTGGCTTTTGTCTTCATGCACATAATCCTAGCATACCAAATGGCTGCTGCATCCTGGGCCTCATGTCCACTTTCCAGGCAGAAAGATGGGGCAGGGGATGAATAAGTGTGCTAGCCATGTCTGTTCCTTTTTTATTGGGAAAACAAAGCTTTCCCAGCTGATTGGCCAAAACTCTGACCTAGCTGTAGGTGGCATTGGAGAAGGGGGAGACGGATGGGTCATCCAGTCAGGAGCCTCTGCACTAGGTACTATCAACATTTAAAAAGGAAACTAAAGACAAGGACAAGGAGTCTAGAGAAAATGGGACAGAGAATGAGGAGGCTACCAGGTGAGAATGAGTGGTGTCAGAGAAGCTGAGGGAGAAGGGAGTTCTAAGAAGAGGGAGAAGGCAACACTTTCAAAGCTTCAGAGAGGTCTTATGAGATAGTCTACAAAATGTACATCAGTTAACATTTAGAAGGTTAGTAATGAATAGAGTGAAGGCTACTTCAGAGTGAGGGCCAGGTTTTCAGCTGGATTACAGTCAGTTATGGAGTGAATGAGCTGAAGAGCTGAGAGATGGTGCCAACTCATCTTTCAAGGAGCTATCTGTAAAAGGAGGTGGACATAGAGGATGTCACACACAAAATTATTCTACACATATTCCCTCCTGCTAGTAGAAGCACCACTCGCTCCAAGTGCTAGATAGAAGCAGTAAAAAAAAATGTGTTTTATTAGGTGCACTGTTCTTTAAATCCCTTGTCCAACCTTTTGAGGAAATTATTTTAGCAAGAAAGAGGAGAAATGATTTGACATAACAGGCTATTGTTAAAAAACCATCCCATATCCCCACAACAGACCTTTGGATATACTTGGGTTTCTAGGTGAAAATTTCAATCAGCTTTTTTTAGAAACACTGAGGAAAAGGCTAAGACAGCATTTACTACTCAGATGATAATAACTGCTAATGATTGGGCAGGCACACACCATGATCTCTTCCCCATCTTGGGCAATCTTCTGCACAGTGGCTTATGGAGGGCTCTGAGAAGGTCCTGTGCACACCAATTGTGCTTGCTGCATGTCACTCAGAACAACATGTGGGTTGGTGGTCTACAGAGGAGGAGTTTGGGAGATACTGTCCTAGTGAAGCCATCCATGGTAATGAAAATGACCTGTTAGAGATGATAGACCCTTACCTTGATCTGAGAGTCTCAGATCTGATTGTCACATGTGGCTCCTCTTGTGGTGTTCCCACAATGTAAACAACTTGATCATTTTCTGGTTAATTCAGGTTATTTTACTATGAAAATGAACTTGGGCCAATAATGGGAGTTCTGCCTGAGTGAAATCAGTTTTATTTAAACAGTCGAAGAAACCAGGAGTCTTTGAGCACAATAAATAAGTCTTCTCAATTTATTTCAAAATGTAAACATTTTGGTGCTAAAGCTTTTGCCATTTCTTTGTTCAATGCTCAATTAGCATATGGAGTCAACAGGTAAAATTCCCCTATAAAATGACATGTTTTAAAACACAAGTTAATTAAATTTATGGAAAATTTTAAACTATCATCATGAACTTTGGCATTACAAACACCTTTAAAGGACATGTGAAGTACATGTATAATAAAAATGTTTACCAAAGTAATTCTTAATGTAAAAACATTTATAATATAGGTTTGAGTCATTTCCTTATCATCTTTATAGTTATTATATCTTCCCAGGTGTAAAATCACCTACCCTATTTGGGAAGCAGAATATATATATTTTTAAAAATAAGATGTCATCAATTTTTTTAAGGGGGATACCCAAAATTGAACCCAGGGCCTCAAAGATAGGAAGCAGGCATTCAACCACTGAGCTACATCCGCTCCCAAATGGCAGTTGGTCTTTTCATTTGCTTGTTTATTTGTGTATTTTTCAGAGGTACCAGGGATTGAACTCAGGACTCTCATACATTGGAAGCAGGCATTCAAACACTTAAGCTACATCCATTCCCAACACCATCAATTTTAAGGTGTACCATTATAATATATATTTCTTTGAGAGAAAAAATGTTGCCAGTAAAACTATGACATAATGTTTTCTGTTACTGAGAGTTTTTATTTTAAACACATTAAAAGATCTGTATTATACTTATTCAGACATGGATTTTAAAAGTTGTATATCACTCTTATTTGTCAAAAACATAACAAAAATATAATTGAAATATATTGATTAGGTAATTCCTAAAACAGTTTTTCCATTCAGACTTTGACTATTCTAAATCACATTTTGACTCAGAGACACCGATATCCATATTTCTTCTCCCAGTATTATCCTCTCTACCATCAAGAGCCCTGGCAATGCAAATTTCTTACAAGAGTGCTCATTGTTTTCTCTGGGATTTTTTCCAAGTCACTGACATGCAGTATGAAAGTGTTGACCTCAGTGCTTTGTTTGGTGTGTGATGGACAATCACTTTGCACATGTCTGTAAAAAAAACATATGAGAGTCTCTAGTATTCTGTGTGTGACTATGCTGTGACCTAAAACTATTTTGAATATTAAATGAAAATTCGGGAGACACTGGGGAGTGAGAGGGAGCAGGTGCCACAGTACACACTGGACACCTGATAATGCAATGATAAAAGGAAAAATGTTTTAAAAAATTTTTTTTAAATTTTTTTGTTTTTCCCCACTTTCTGAATATTCCAATCCTTTAATTTTATTTTATTTCTAGTGTTTTTTTAAAGTTTCCATGTATTTTATCTCTTATATTTAAACTTATTTTTATTATTTCATTTTCCTATTAATTGTATTTTGCTCTTATATGGGCTTCATCTTCAAGGATGGTTTGGATCACAAAAGGGTTACAGAGGGGGCAGGAGAGGATCCTTGATAGGGGGTGTCTGGGATGGGGGTTTCATGGGAGGAAGTTCACCTGAATATACACGAAAGATATATAAAATTGTTCAAATGATCAGGGGTGGGGCATAGTCACATTGGGTAGACAATCACTCAATAAATGAGGGAATACTGAATTCCCAGCCTGGAGAGCTCTGCCACATTTTCCAAGAGAGTAGCAAAAGTCCCCCAAGTGCAGGGGCTGTGTCTGGCAAGGGAGGATGATCCACTGATGGGTTCTTGTGATTGATGACTAGCCATACAAGACTTTACTCTTGTAATTGAAACTTAGTCTACTGTTATGGGGTGCCTAAGGGTTGCCATATGAAAGCCTCCTTGTTGCTCAAATGTGGCCTCTCTCTAAGCCAAACTCAGCATATTAAGGCATTACCTTCCCCCTAGTGTGGGACATGACTCCCACGGATGAGCCTCCCTGGCAATGAGGGATTAATACCAAGTGCCAACTGCCTATATGACTGGAAAAAGACCTTGAATAAAAGGGGGAAAAGGTAAAGACAAATTAGTTCATGTGGCTAAGAGACTTCAAAGAGAGTCGGGAAGTCATCCCAGAGGTAATGTTTACGCACACCTCAGAAGGATCTCATAGAACACCAAAGTGGATATCACCCCACACAGAGGGGCTCCTGAGGGATCTGGAGACACCCAGGTCCTATATAAGGGGGAATGGCTCCAGAGATTGAGGCCTTATCAGTGGGCTCTACTTTTGAATCTGTGCTCCTGAGAGTGACAGGGTTGGACTCAAATAAGTCCTCCCTGCATATGGTCCATCAGTCCCTTCTATTCAAACCTATATGTGATGCTGGAGTTTGTAGGTATACTTCCAGAGACTGGAGCCTCTGGCCTGCCCATGTGACAGCTGTGCCTGGAATTTTGGTGGAGCTGCAACTCTTCTCTACAGCTCAATGGACTCACCCAAGTCACCTGATGAGGAGATGATGATGGACAATGGCCATTCCAGGGAATGGAGAGAGCCTGCAGCTGCAGGAAGGATAATGCTCTCCACCATATCCATGGGATATAAGCCCCCTCTCACTTGGAGGTGGAGTGGACATCACCATCCCAAGCTCCTCAGGATTGGTGGAAGAGCTATGGACTAGAGTGGACTGAAAGGTATTCTGCTGTAGACATATTGTGATTGAAACAATGGAAGAAATTACAACAGTGAGGTGGAGCCAGTGGCCACTGGATGCTTTGGGGGCAGGGAAGGGAAAAGCAATTGTAATACAGGTGCTTTTTCAGGCCTTGGGAATTATCATGAGTGACTTTACATTGACAGATATAGGCCATTTTACATCAACATATACCATGAAGAACTTTGTGGGAGAGAGTGTAGTCTACAAGGTGAACTATGGTCCATGCTTAGTGGCAAAGCCCCAGGATGTGTATATCCATTGCAGGTGATGAGTCACACTAATGAAAGATGTTTATGTGGGGTTTTATGGGAGGTGTGGGTGGTGAGGAACATGGGAATCCCTGTAATTTTTGTGTAACATTTATGTAATCTAAACATCTTTTAAAATAAAAAAAATAAAAAAAAAAGAATATTCTAGGGACTCAATAACACAGTGAACCCAGAGGTGAATGAGAAATGTGGTTGAGGATACAAATGCATGAGTGTCCTTCTGTGAGCTAGGGCAGATATACATCACTATTGCAGGGTGATGGGAATGTGGAGAAGTCTGGGAAAACTACAATTGGTATAACCTGCAGACTGTGCTTAACAGCAATACTATAATATTCTTGCATCAAAGCCAAAGATGTACTGTGTTGATAATGGAGGTGTAAGGAAAATTGTGCCAAATGTATGCTATGGAGCATGGTTGGTGGTAATAGTCTGATGATATTGCATAATCTGTAACAAATGTTCCACCATGGTGTGTTGTGTTGGTGAAGGCATGTGTATGGAAGTTCTACATATGTGTATGATTGTTTTGTAAATTCACATCCTCATTAATAAAAATATATATATTTTAAATAGGATGGGTTGGGGGAAATACATCAAATGTAAGATAGGGAGTATACTTAGTAGTAATATTTTGCTGATGCTCTTCCATAGTTTGTAAGAAATATTTCACAACAATGCAAAATGTTGGTGGAGGGGTGATGTATGAGACCCCTGTGTGATGTTATGTATGTTTATTTAGTAAGTACACAATCTTTACTATATACTTATTGTTTATGCATGTTCATGTGTGAATGACATATTTCTATAAAAATATATATATTTTAAAAAAACATAACCCAACTTCATTTGCATATATGTATCTCCCTTTCCTTGGTCCCATGAAGCACTTAGGTGTTGCTTTGCAAGAAATTAAGGAATTATTGTCATTCCACCACCAATAAGCACTTTTTTCCCCCATTAATATCAGATATATACCCCAATGCTCTGATTCCAGGCCTTTTGATATAAATGATAATTTTTCTTTTCAATGCTGAATCATACAATAATCTTTTCTGAAGACTTTACAATGGAAACAAAATAGAACCTTATCAACAATGCCTATAACTCATTTGAAGGGAAGACAGGATGAACAGCTGGGAACAGGTTCTCCCATGGCAGGCCATGGCACCCACTTCATCACTGCCACCTGGCTGACTGCAATTCCAGGGCGCATCTCTGTTTGAGGAATATTAAAATGCGGTGAAATGTACATCTGAGAATGGATAAGGATGATAAGCTAATGTGTCAACTCAGCCTGGTATTAAGCTATGGTAGGATTTCAGCTGAAATTATGTGATTGACAATACAGAGTTCCAGGTTATGGAATTTGTTTGTTAGTTTGAGATTCAGGACTGAGAGGCAGGAACTTAGGTCCTATCAAGCAGAGGTGACTTGGGTCAGTGTTTAGTAACGGGATTTCCAGGTCCATATTGTGGCTCACTTGAGCCACACTGAAATTTTGCCCTCACCCAGTTTTTATTGTAACCTCTTACCCAAATTTTGCTCTAACCTATTTAAAAAGTTTTACTGCCTAGTTTGACCAAATGGGATGTGCACTCATACCCAGATTGTAACACTCTTCTGCAAACTCTTTCAGGATTTGCACAAATTACATTCTCAGGCTGGGTTGACACCATCTCATGCATGTTGTTTCAGCTGGTTTGTATACAGCATTTTACTTTTCCTTTAACATACCTCATATTGTTTAACTGTTCTCAAGATCATAATTCTCATAGAATTATTGTGTTATTTTTGATGTTCCAGTTGTCACATCTTAGCCAGTGGGAGCCCTTATGCTGGCCCCTTTAGCATGACATAGACATTATTTAAAGCATTCTTGCCATCTGGACATAGCAAGATATTCAGGCCCATCTTACTTTTCCTTGGCCTATGATATGGACTTTTACTCTCCAAAATAATGTAGATTCCTTTTAGCAAAGAATAACATTAAAATAAAAGTTGGGGGGCTAGGGGTACATATAAAATTATTTCATACAAGTAAGGGTAGTTTGCAGGGTGATATCACTGCTAACCCATTATAAGGACAGATATGGAAAAGGTAACTTTTTTAAAAAGGAGTCTGATTGGTATTACTGATTTCAATCCAATTCCAAAACCATGTATATTTTTTATTCTGCTTCAATCTTATATCCCTTCAATTTCGAGGGTACACGTGTTCTCCTCTCCCATATACATCTTTAAAATATTACCTATTTTGCTATAGATTGTCACAATAAACACTGTATTTGAATTGTAACCATGACTAAACTTTCTAAAACATAATTTACTGCGTATCTGCTTACATCTTATATTCTAGCTGTAACTTTCTTCTTTTACCTCCATACGCTAAACACTTTATTGACACTATAAATAATTCCATTTTACTATAATGGAAAACATAAATATTAACTAATCTTCATTAACTTTCAGGAAGGAGGTAGAAAATTCATAGCAAGATTTCAACTAATGGAATTATCTAGAACACAGCCAGGTATACTCCTTCCTTAACTTAGTTTTAGAAGCCATCTTAATTTAATTCCCTCATTAAATTCAATCTCTCAGTAGAATATAATTTTTCACTTTTCCCCTAAACCTTTCCTGAGAGTCAAAAGTCTTATCAGAAAAAGAAAATGTTAAGCTCAGCAGATCCTTTATACAATTTCAGATGCAACTCCAGTGTGTGGGGCTTCTGGCAGCCTGAACAGGCCTCTATCCAGCCTTTACTGTCAGTGCTTTCAACTTGCCAGAAATTGGCTCCTCACCTGTCCCAGTGGCTCCCAGGATGTCTGCTCACTCAACTCTTCTGTATCTGTGCTTCAGAAAGATTGACAAATACTGCAAACCTTATTTGCAGTATTTGCCTATTCCCATTGTGTATAGACTTTCCCTATTGCCAATTTCAAGCTACCAATGTGGCATCACTGAAGTTCAGAAGAGATGTGCACAATTAATCACTGCCTTTGCCAAAGATGGAGTTCTCTGTCCAAAAAGGATTATGGTGCTTTTTCAGCTCTGAATATTTAAATACGCATTGGAACACTTTTCTCTATAATCTACTTCTAGAATTGATATTTTTAGCTCCAGAGAGAGGAGTTTCTACACAGTGGTTTCCTCACCACTTTGACTTTGTTAGTAGGACACATCAGACCATCTGACATGCAAAATGTTATCAATTCCTTATGGGGCTCTTGAAGAAATGAAAGTGAACAAGCTGAAATTTGCTGGAGGCTCTAGTGAGGCCTGTTCATTGTTTCCTTTGCCATGGTTGAATTACTCTATTCCCTGTGTGCCTCTCTCAACTTTCTCAGAGAAAACAGCCACTGTCTCCAAGGTTCTGGAACCTGCAGACCTAGTACACACAGTCAGTGCTCAGGAGTACTGGCAGCAGGCTCTCTTCCACCAAGGAGGAAGCTGGTAATTTACATTTTTCTTCTCAATTGCAAAAAGACTCTAGATTAAGTTTGGAGCTCTAGATTTCCCTTTCAAGAACAGTTTGTGGCACACTTCCAGCTTGTCACCATTTCTGTACCTATTGACAAAGAAAATATTTTTCTCTCCATATTTTTGTGGTGTCTGAAACCACAATTTTGCTGTCCTCCAAATCTTCCCTTGTGTGAGTCAAGGTCAAGGAATGAGGCTTTGGATTTGGTATGAGATTCCCCACTCACCTAGCTAAGGCTTTCAAAATTCTTTATTGTGTACCTATTGTGAGTTTTGTCTGTGATGGGGATAAAGTAGAAGACATGGTCCTTTGCTTCATAAAACTTGGTGAGGTGCTTAAACCTAACCTATGTGCAAAAATTAAAGAGAAAATATGACTTAGTTAAATGATGCTGAGTCTGAGTACAACAGAAGTTCAAAGAACCTAGAGATCTGCATTGACTGAAGGACTCAGTGAAAGCTGGGTGAGCAGGCAGGCCCTGAGCTTCATTATGAACAATGTGTATATTTCACTAGATGTGCACATGTGTGAGATGAGGTTAAGGAACAGATGATGTGAAATGACCTAGAAATGGTGTCCTGTTAGAGCAAGTGTGTAAAAGGAAAAATTAGCATGACATATGCAAGGAAAAATATAGAAAAATTGCCATTTGCAGGAATAATGGGGGAAGAAGTTGAATGGCATATTATTTTCTGACTAACAAAGGAATAGGACTAAGATAAATTTCTAATCCTGAGGTCCATTTGTCAGAGGTTCTTGTTCTTTTTCTTGCAGCAAGCATGAGTTATGTTGATGTTAAGTGTTATTTGATACAGATAGAAAGATGTAGGATAACCAGAGTTTAAACTCTGGAAATGTGTGCATCCTTGTCAGACTGCTGTGACAAATACCAAACAATGGGAATAGGACCTTAACTGTAGCTAATTGAGACTGTTATCCTGCTTTTGATTTTCATAAATTCTATTTATTCCAATATTCTGGCCTTTTAAAATTGTGTTATGTGTGAATTCCAGAAATCCCCAAGTTAAGAGAATATATCAGGAAAAGGCTCTTAGACAAGAAGTGGAAGATGGTGTCCAAGTACATCACTGAACCCTTTGGCCTGTTGCTCCTCACAGACAGTTTCAACACCATGGAAAATATGCCAGTAAGTACAATACCTGTGTTACATATTCTCTGTCCTAGTCTGGACAGAACACTCCCTTTTACCAAGTTAGAAAATTAACCTATAATACTTTTTCTTTTCATATGAAAAGAAAATACTAAGCTGAGATGGTCTAAAGACATCTAACATAATTAGAGGGTTAAAAAATGGTAGCATGCAAGTAAAATAGAAAGGAATAATATTTTACCTGGTACAGATGGGCTGAGAGGAAACTAAGAATAGCCAGTGGCTATTTTTCATCTCTCCTGAGACTTGAACAAGGTGGAATATGTTTAAATGATGACAGGAGTTATGTCATTTACTTCTAGTGGACCCAGGAGCCACCAGGGTGATCCTGCCCTTACCATGGTCTGATTATGTCCTGGCCTTACCTGTCATTCTTGCTAAGCTGCTTCATGG
>JAQZBX010076180.1:0-14473 GCA_029593785.1 Cabassous unicinctus | reverse complement strand
TGGGGAATGGATGTGTGGGGTGTTTTTGGGGGTGTGGGTGGTGGGGAGCATGGGAATCCCTGTAGTTTCTGAGTAATATTTGGGTAATCTAGGCACCTTTATAAAATGTATATATATATATAATAACATTTATGTAAACAAATGCACATATATGCATATGTATTTATATATCATTTTACAAATAAAAAAAAATTAAAAAGAAAAAAAAAAGGCCACCAAACCCACTCAACTGGGATAGAATGGCCTCATCAACAAATGGTGCTTGGAGAACTGGATATCCCTATTGAAAAGAATGAGAGAGGAACATTGTCTCACACCTTATACAAAAATCATCTCCACATGGATCAAAGATCTAAATATCAGAGCTAAGACCATAAAGACCTTGGAAGATAATGTAGGGAAGCATCTACAAGATCTGGTAATAAGAAATGGCTTCATAAATTTCATACCCAAAGCATGAGCAGCAAAAGAAAAAAAAATAGATAAATGGGACCATCTCAAAATTAAAACTTTTTTCACCTCAAAGGATTTTGTCAAGAAAGTGAAAAGACAGCCTACCCAATGGGAGAAAATATTTCATAACCATGTATGTGACAGGAGCCTAATATCCTGCATATATAAAGAAATCCTATATCTTGAAAATAAAAAGACAAACAAGCCATTTTAAAAAATGGGCTAGTGATTTGAACAGACACTTCTCCAAAGAAGAAATACAAATGGCTTAAAAGCACATGAAAAGATGCTCAACATCACTAGCTATTAGGGAAATGCAAATCAAAACTACAATGAGAATCTATCTTACACCCATTAGACTAGCCAATAAAAAACAGAGGAATATAAGTGTTGGAGAGGTTGTGGAGAAATGGGAAGCCTAATCCTCTGCTTGTGGGGATGTAGAATGGTCCAGCCATTTTCGAGGACAGTCTGATGGTCCCTCAAAAAGCTAAGTATAGATCTGCCATATGACCCAGCAATTCCACTCCTGGGATTATACCCAGAAGAAATGAAAGCAAGGACAGGAACAGATATATGCAAACCAGTGTTCATAGCACCATTATTCACTATTGCCAAAAGTTGGAATCAAGCCAAATGCCCATCAACAGATGAATTGACAAACAAAATGTGGTATATACATACAATGGAATATTACTCAGCTGTAAGAAGGAATACAGAACTAACACATGGGATAACAATGGTGAATCTTGAGGACATTAGGTTGAGTGAAGCAAGCCAGACATTGAAGGTCAAATATTACATGACATATCAGATATGAATTAAGCAAATCTAGCTGACTCAGAGATTTAAAGCCTGGAAGATAGGTTTACAGGAAATTGAAAGGGAAAAGGAGGCTGTGAGCCAATGCCCATATGGACAAAAACTACAGTAAGGTGTAAGTGAGTAGTTGTGTAGTGAAGGGATATAAAAGGGGTGTTTGGATACTTTTGGATTGGGTGGTGCAAGCTTGATGGGGTTAAGGTGGGGAGGATGGGATGGATGGTCCATTGAATTGGGGGGATTGTTGCGGGAGGGAGCAGGTGAACACTGGGGATTGTTGGGTACATGGGTGAAACTACAATGATAAGAAAACCCTTTTGGCAATATGACAAGGAAGGGTTACTGATTTAGGGTGTAGGATGGGGGCGCATTTGGGGCAGGGAACACCTGGACAGTCTTTTGAAATAATATGCGAGTGATCATTTTGTCATAGTGTACTGTATCAGTGGAGGGAGATCCACATAACTAGTGAGAAGGAGTTCTACTCCCATGCTGGTGAGTCCCAACATGTTCTCAAAGAGGAGAGTGTCTCTCGAGAGCATGTGCAGCTCCAATAGGGGAGTACAGACTAGTGTGTGAAGCCTTCAGCATTGTAGCAAATATCTATGAGCTTTGTCCTTCAAGAGTGAATCCTGGTAGTCACTGTGTACCCTGAGGGGAGGGGGAAGGAGGAATAGAATAGATGGAAGAGGGAGTATTTGGAGGGCATTTGAAGTGTTATGCATGATCTTGCAATGATGGATACAGGCCATGTTAAATTTCATCAAAAATTTATAAAAGTGTATGGTATAAAATGTAAATCATAATGGAAACCATTGACCATGGTTAGTAGCTATGTTTCAATATGTGTACATCAGTTATAACAAATGTACAATCCACATGTAAAATGGTTATTAATAGGGAAAGAAGAAATGAGAGAGGAGGTTGGGTATATGGGAGTCCCCTATATTCTATATGTAACCTTACTGTGACCTAAAACCCCATTGAAGGCAAAATAAATAAATAAATAAATAAATAAATAAAGACACTGGGGAAGAAATCAAAGAAAGTGTCACTGTACATACAAGACAACAGTTATTGGTGATGAAAGGCAAAACACCAAAAAATTTAAAAAAAATAGTTTTCATTTTTAGTACCCCATTTTTTACTTTATTTTAGTTTTAGTTTTTCTAAATTATTATATATTTTATTTCTTATGTTTAAACTTATCATTATTATTTCATTTTCCTATTAATTGAATTTGGCAACGTTCTTGGCTTCATTTTTGAAGAGGTTTTGGAACACAGAAGGTTTTCAACTGTGGTGGGGAGGATCAATGGTGTGGGGTTTCAGTGATGGTGGTACATGGAAGGAAGTTCACCTGAGCATACATATAAGGTATACAAATATGTTCAAATGTTCATGGGTCATTGCCACAGTGGATAGAGTTTCACACAACTGCCAAAGGATTGCTGAATCCCCATCCTGGGGAGCTCTGCCACATTCTCTAATGGAACAGCAATAATCCCCCAAGTACAGGGGCAGTGACTAGTGAAGAAGGATGGTCCATTGATGAGTCCTTGATATTGATGAGTATGCTTATAAGCCTTTTGTTTTTGAATCTGCAACTTGGCCTATGGCTGTAGGGTGCCTAAGTGTTGCCTTCTGAGAGCCTCCATGTTGCTCAAATGTGGCCTCTCTCTAAGTCAAACTCAGCATGTGGATGCATTACATTTCCCCCAGGGAGGGACATGACTCCCAGGGATGAGCCTCCCTGGCACCAAACAAATACTACTAAGCACTGGCTGGTGATACAACTGGAAAAAGACCTTGAATGAAAGGGGGAAAAGGTAAAGACAAATGAGTTTATATGGCTAAGAGACTTCAAAGTGAGTTTGGAGGTCATCCCAGAAGTAACACTTATGCACGTCTCAGCAGGATCTCATAGTCAGCCAAAGTGGACACTGCCCCAAACAATGTGGCTTCTGAGGGCTCTGGAGACACCCAGGTCCTGTGGTCATGGTGGATAACTCTGGAATTTGGTGCCTTGCCAGTGGGCCGTACTTTGGAGTTTGTGACTCTTCTACACATACCTCTTCTGTCCCTTTTGTTTGAACCTATAGTTGGTGCTGGAGTTGGTAGGTGTATGTCCAGGAGACTTGAATGTCTGAGCTGTCCATGTTCCAGCTGGGCCCTGATCCTCAGCGGAGTTGTGGCACCTACTCTACAGCTCATTGAACTCACCCAGGACAGCTGATGGGGAGGTGAGAATGTACAACCATCACACCAAGGAACCAAGAGAGTCTACAACTGCAGGCAAGAGAGTCCCATCCTTCAGCCATATGAGATCCAAGGCCCCTCTCAATTAGAGGTAGATTGAGCATCACCACCCAAGATTCCTCAGTATTGGGGAATAAAGTATGGACTAAAGTGGACTTACTGTTATTCTGCTATAGATTTATTGTGATTCTAACAGTGGATGAAATTATACCATTGATGTGGAGACAGTGACCACTGGAGTTACAGAAGTCAGAGAGAGAAAAAAGAAGTGTAATATGGGGACATTTCAGGACTTGGAATTGACCTAGATGACATTGCGGTGACAGATACAGGCCATTATATATCCTGCCATAGGCTACAGAATTGAGTGGGAGAGAGTGTAAACTACAATGTAAACTATAATCCATGCTTAGCAGCAATGCTCCAAAATTTGTTCATCAATTGCAATGAATGTACCACACTAATGAAAGAAGTTGTTAATGTGGGGAAAAGTAGACGGTGTGGGGAGTGGGGCATATGGGAATCCCTTATATTTTTTATGTAACAATTTATATAATCTAAGTATCTTTTAAAAATAAAAAATATATTTAAAAAAAGAAACTTCTACTTAAATTTTTGAAAAAAAATAATCAAAATAGATATTAAAGCATTGTAAATGTAGTGACTTCAGAACATGACAATAGTATTAGAATGGCTGAGTTATCAAAGTATTTGGTGATGTGGCAATAATTTAACACTTAGTCATTTGATATCCTCAAATTTTAATTTTTAGATTGGAGAAAGCTGAATGGGAAATACTTGGGGATATTTATGAAAAATGTGATGACCATCTTCATCTGAAAATCTACTGAAACCAAAATTCTAGTCTTAGATCTTAGGTTCATATAATTTGGATATAAACACAATGCAAGAATCATTGGCTTTAATATCTCAGGCTTCTTCCATATGATATGTTGGCTTTTTATTTTCTTCCCATGAATCTTCCCACAGCACTCTTCACATCCTTGTTCCTCAGACTGTAAATAAAAACATTAAGCACCTGGATGATAACTGCATAGAACAAGGAGATAACTTTTTCTCCCTCTGTGGAGTAGAGTAACTTAAGTATCATGAACCCAACCTATTCTTTCCCATAATACATGGTCACAAAAACCAAGCGGGAAGTAGAGGTGAAAAAAGCTTTTTCCTGTCCTCCATGGAGTCTATTCTCATTACAGTTACCAGGATACAAATGTAGGAGAGGATAATTAGGAGGAAGGGGGGGTGACACTATTCCAGCAGTGGTCTCTTGCATCATCGTGGTTTCCTGCAGGAAAGTATCAGAACAGAACATGTGAAGCATGATGGCAATTCACAGAAAATAAAGTCAATAACATAAGGATAACAGAGTGGAATGATTATGAAGTAAAGAGTTATGATTATGAGGCAAAGAAGCTGATGGCCCAGGCACCAGAGACAGTGTGAGACACACAGACAAGTTCATGAAAAGAAAATATCCTAGTGGTTAACAAATGGTCACATAGTGATCCACAGCCATCATTGCAAGCAGAAAGCAGTCAGTTGCCTCGAGGAATGAGGGGATGTAGATTTGGGCAAGGAAAGCATTGTAAGATACAACTTTCCTGGTTGAAAAGAAGTTAAAGAGCAACTTGGGGACAAACTGTGTGCTAAAAATTATGTTTAGAAATGCCAGATGACAAAGCAAGCAATACATGGGTGTCTGGAGAGAGGAAACAAGAGGCACTAAAGAGATGATGGCTGTGTTGCCAAGAGATTTGTCAGGTAGACCTGTGAGAAGAGGAAGATGAGGAGCATCTCAGTCTTAGGGAGATTAGAAAACCCCATCAGGCCCAGCTCAGTAATAGTGCTGTAATTCTCATGTCCCATTTTGTCCTCTGAAATTTACTTGTATAAATTAGGGTAAGGAAAAATAAAAAATGGTTTTACATGAAAGTTAGGAAGTTAAATCAGTTCCTTTTCACATGAATGACAACTATGAGGACAATATATATCATACTGAAATAATTATTTGTGACACTTCATTGAACTAATATTTGTTCCAAAAGAATAACACATTGATGAAATAGGTAACACTTCTTCAAATCAAAGTGTGAAATGATCTAATTAGCTGTTTTAGAAAAATTACATAAAAATCTTTGGATCCAAAACTGAGAATTACACTTACCTTTGCCCATTATTTCAATATATTTCACAATGCTCTTCCACATATGATTAATCACATTATTATTATTAGTTCAGATAAATAAACTAACTTACTCAGCATTAGGGGAAGAGAAAATAGTGGTTTAAAATAACTTGATTAACCTTTCTACTCCATTAAAATTTTTAAAATAAATTAATTCAACTTCATATTACAGGTAGGGGAATTGAAATAAAGGATAACAAAAATAAATAAATGTTTGTCAGGAGTTATAAAATCAAGGTGACTTGAGTGAAATCTATTAATAGAAACAAGTTTGAGCTGAAGTCCAAGGGGACCTAGTTAATTTCATTTAACAAAGAAAAACAAAATGTCAATTTCCATATACTACTTATGTCAAACAGGTCATTAACACAATGCATAATTTCTTATTTATGGTGACATCTGTTAATTCATTACTTCTATAAGAGTAACATCTTAAATTAGAAATTCTAAAAATAATGAATTCATGGTATCATATATATTAGTAAATACAAAATTTCTCAACTTATTTTTGAAAAATAACAAGGCAAATTCAATGCTTTATTCATAGTTGTCTGCTTAAAATGCACTCTTTTGAAGAGGTAATATTCATTATGATAATATAAAAGTAAGTTTTTCCAAAATGTGCCTATTTTTGACAAGGAAAATCCATACTTGTAAAGTTTTTATAAACCAGCTCTCACTAGTTTTGTTATTGCCATTCATGAAATACATGTTTTCTATGACTTAAGTCATTATTCATTACTAAGTATGGATAATTCTTTTGTGATAAAATATATGTCATATTGAAATGTAAGTTCATTAACATGCAGGGAATTCCAAAATTAAGATGATTAGATAGGTCTCAATGATCATTTCTGCCTGTGTACTCATATGCCCCAAATTAATGTATCACAGAGACTACAATGACCTTCACAGATCTTGGATCATTACTAGGCAATGACATTGAGGCTGTGCTTCTATTAACAGTTGTTTTATTGCTTTCACAAAATCAAATGGCCTAATGGAAGAACTGTTTAATTTGTAAATTAAGATAAATAAATAAGTTTTCTTTTTATCCATTCTTTTTCAAAACGGGATTTTTGAGCATTTAATGTGCTCCAGCCACAGCTTTCTGGAATGGAAATAAAGTAAGATTAAATTTACAACAAAATACTCATGACTCTTACATTCTGAGGGGATATAAACCTCATCAATGCACAAATTCATCATAATTATATTACCATATAGAACTATGTGCAATGTAGTGAAACAAGGCAGACTAAAATAAACAATAACAACAAATAATTCAATAAAACAGTCAAGCAAAGTCCTTTTGAGTGAGACATAGTTGAGTGAAGACCTAGAAAAAGTGAAAATGCAAATATGTAAGGGATAAACTTTCAAGCAGAAAAAGCAGCAAGTGCAAAAATTCTGAATAATAAATGAGCTTGTTATTCTAGGACTGTAACAATGAAAGTGAGGTGAAAATGGGGGAAAGCAGAAATAGATCAGGTTGGGTGGGAGCAGGGCAAATGTTTCAAATATATTCTGATAGTCTGTAAAGTTTTCAGAATATTTTCTAAGTTGTTGAGAAATCATTTGAAGGGTTTTAGTAGTTGAGAGAATTACATTCAAGAAGATACTATGAGTAAGGCAAGCATATTAGAAATAATCCTTTGATCCAATGTATTGAAGAAAACATGGGATAAAAAACTAGATTTAAAAAATTGCATGTCAAGGGCATTGATATACAGGGTATTTCCATATCAGAGCTTGGGAAAAGAAAGAGGACTCATCAAAATGATTTGGAAAGGGAGTAGAAAAAGTAGAAGAAATAATGAAGAAAAAAAAAATGATTGTGGGGAAATAGTTTTCCAATAATGGGGATTTAGATGATTCAGTCAAAAATTCTCACCAAAAACAAAGGGAAAGTCTAGACAAAATAGCAAAAACATGCTCTTGAGGTCTTCAAAAAACAAAAATGTTATTGGAAATAGATGTGATCAAACCTGGGATCAAAAAGTTACTCAGGAAATTGGACTTTGAATTGGAATCTTTACTCTTGTAAGCGTCAAACTATGTTGAAGAGGAAATGTAGTTGATGAGAAACCACTAAGCTATTTCACCTGACACAAAGACCTTGGGAACCAAAGACTGGAATTTAAAATAAATTGTGGTAGACTGAGACTGAAGAGATATACCCTACCCTTAAGCATAAAACAGAAATAATGTGCTCTTCCAACATTTAGGCACAGTTTTGAATGTTCCCAGTACAATTAGTTTGCTCAGATTGTAATAATCTACCTTCCTTAAGTATCCTTCTAAGTAAAAAGGAACATTGTGCTATATATCAAATTGTCTCTTAAATATTTTATGCACACTATACAGCATGCATACACATAAAGTCAGCCATAAGGGGAAGAATAAAATATGAGAAAATCCAAGACTAAAAGAAAAACACAATAACTATGGAGGACACAGAGAATGAAATTGACAGACAGATAAAAACAATCATATATAAAGTGTCCAAGGAAATAAACATTTTTGAGAGTTTTGACAGAGCTGAAAATGTTATGAAAGGATCAAATGGATTTTCCAGAATGATAAAAATAGAATGGAATTTTAAAAATCTCAATAGTTTTAACAGCTCAGGATATTCAGAAATAAGCCAGAAGAAATTATTCAAAATGAAGCAAGATGAGCAAAATATGGAAAAATCAGAAAAGCACATGAGAAAAGTAGTAACAGTAAAATGTCTCAGAAAAAAGAGGAAAGAGAGAATGTGTCATAACTGATATAGGAAAGATAATTTACAGAAGCTGAGACTAAGGGGTTATGTAAAAGGATGAATGTAGTGATAGGAAACATATGTGAAGGGTCCATGAACAAAAGAAAATAAACCAACAACTTCTCTGAACTTGCTTTCCAGCAAATTGTGTCCTCAACCTCCAAACAAGAAAAGGAAATTTACCTATATCAAAGTAATTCTTCAGTGAGCCCTATGATCAGGAACCATGAAGCCTGGAGTGCTAGGATATTAGACATAGCTGACAACCCAACAGGATGCACAACTTGCCATGTACAGTGCCTTCACAAGAGAATTTTTTGCAAATTACATTCTCAAAATTGAACTTGATTGATACAGGAGGGGAATACTTAGAAAGGGGCAACCAGGTTATTTGAGAAAATACTTTTCTAAAAGATAAATGGTCATCAAATGGTTATGAAAATTTCTTTTCTGTGATTGCCCTTATTTTTCCTATTTTGCAGTTTATGAGTAACCATGGAATAATTAATACTCTTCAGTGCTTTACTTTTTTCCTCAAATAAATTGGAGGTAAATATTTCCCACTGTATCACACAATGTGTGTTTTCAAAATGTTGACATCACCCAATTGTTCCAAGAATGGCCAGGTTAGAAGGATGCATCTGGCTTCCCCAGAAAGAAAGGGCATTACCCAATGGTCCTTGTTTGTATTAGAATGCCATGTGGAATTAGTTTGCATTCTATCACTTGTGGGTTGACTACAAGATCAGTTATGCCATGGAAAACTTGTTTTGTAACTGTCTTTTCCTAACAAAATAACATGTGGGGTTCCATTTTATTCTCAAAAGGAGACCAAATTTGATAGTATTACATGATTACCTTATCTATTGTGGAAAGATTAGATGAAATGTATGATATGTGATAACACTATATAAATGTCTAGATTTAATTGTATGTGAGGAAGGACAGAATGGGCTACTGAATTCTTCTTTAGCATACATCCAATTCATTCACTTCAACTAAACTTTTCTCCTGAAAATTGGTTCCTCTCAAAATTGCAGTTATTTGTCATGACTTGAAAACACTGACTATATTTGATAAGTCTCAGAGGTATCACATTTCTAAAGTCAGATAAATTATTGGGACTTTGCAACTTGAATTGAGTCAACATTACTTCATTGATAGATGTATATATCAAACTCAAGAACAGACTTTAACTGTGTTATCTACCTATATGTGAGCAAGGCCAGTCTGTCAGGTATCTGAGGACAGACCCATGAAAAGAGAACATATAGACAAAAAATAGCAAAATATTCAAGACTTCAAGAAAAGATCATCCTTTTCTTTAGTAACTGAATCCAGAATGTTTAAGAACAACCAGCCAACATCATTAAAATACTCTCACCCAGATCCTAGTCTTTTATAAGCATGTGAGTAGTTATATCCAGCAGTTATATTTTGCATATCTCTATTGCCAGCTCATGCTATGGACTATCAGTGGCATCTTGATTGTTAGAAAGAGTCATCAGTGTCTTTGAAACTTATCTGAGTAGAAAGCCAGTAGCAAAAACCCCAACACCAATACAGAAATCCCATTTTTAAGATTGTTGTTCTCAAGAACTTCTCCCAGTATCAAGCAGTATTAGTCAGTGTTCTTCAGGGGAACAGAAATGACAGAAGGTATCTATAAATACTACGAAATTTTATAAAATTTTCTCATGTGACTTTGGGCATGCATAAATACAAATACCATAGGGCAGGCTGCAAGCTGGGAGTTCCAATGAAGGATTTTGATGAATTCTCCAGGAGAATCAGGCTGGCTGAAATATAGCTGGAAATTCTTTCTTCTGATGGTTGAAATCATCACTTCTCCTTTTAAGGCCTTCTTCAACTGATTGGATTAGATATCTTTCATTGCTGAAGACAATCTTCTCAGTTGATTGTAGATGTAATCAGCCATAGTTGCAATCAACTTCCTGATGATTTTAGTCCACAGAATATCTTCTCAGTAACAATTAGGCCAGTCCTTGCTTGATCAAATAATTGGGCACCATTATTAAGTTGAAATATAATCCTAACCATAATACTTGGTAACAATTTTGTGAACCAGATGGAACACACAGGTCTCAGTACTGCCTGACCAAGGCTCTGCATCCCTGGAGAGGAGTATGGACCCCCTTTGCTGAGCCTGAGTGTTGCCACCTGGACAAGTTTGTCTGGAGGGTAACAGATTTTGGTCTTCTCTACTCTGGACTGGTGCTCCAGACCCCTTGGTGCTCCCTGATTTTATGATGAAAGAAATGTTTTCAGAAACAGACAACTTCTGGGTGAGTAACAACATATAAGTGCTTATACTCTCATCATATACCTGCCTGCTAGGATTGTGGGTTGGAATCTCATCCTTTTGGATAAGGCCTGCTATTCAGGGTTTTAGTCCCCATTTTCAAGGGACCTTGAAAATTTTATTGTTGGGTCCAAGCCACAAGTCTAATGAGAAGTTAGTTGCAGAAGTACTCCATCTGCGTATGTTTGCATGGTGCCTGGATTGAAATAAAACCAAATACTTGTATTCAAAGATAATGCTAATAGTATACTGGATGCAGTGTTTTAAATTGTGCTTTAGCTAATTGGTTTATGTTCAGTTCTGAACTAATGAAGAAGAAGATGGTGATCTTTAGTAATACTCATTGACCACAATATAAATTAGAATCAGAGGAGCAGAGGGCAAAAAACAGATACCTCAATTATAATACTATCTTACAATTAGAACTACATTGTAAAAGAGTAGAAAAAATGGGATGAAATTCCATATGTTGACTCCTTTATGGCCTTATATCAAAATAGAAATCTGCAAATGAAATGTACAATTATCATTCACAAAGAAGAAACTCAGGTAAAACGGGCTATACCTGAGCCACAGAATTTAGGTAACTCTGCAGTTAAGTCTGTATTGCTAGATTCCAAGCCTACTGATGATGGTCACATCTGTCACTTCCCTCAGCATCTTCAATGTATGTGGGGGAGACTGAATAGAAACAGGCATAGAAGAATGGAGAGCACAGAAATCTCCAGCATGTAGCACCCAGTTATCATCCAGAACTTGTTAGGAAGGCTCTGTATTCTTTTTTACCTATTGCTCAAAGGGGAATGTGGCCCCCACCCTACACCAGGCAAGGTACTCAGATCAGCCCAGGGAATGTTCATTCCCAGTCAGGATAATTCATAATCAGAGAAGTCTCTGCAGAGCTGGATGACCAAGATAACCTTAGGGGACTTTTATATGTCCATTCTCCCATTTCCAATTCTGACCTATACAATTGGAATAATAATATGTCTTCTTATCTAGATGATCTTAAAAAGACAGAGAATATTTTTACCTCCATCTTTGCTACTAATAAACACACATGGGCAGATAGAAAATCTTGAATACCCTCTTCATATCTGAATAATGTAGGATTTTTAAAAATATACTTTTAAATTAAAAAAAGATATTTAGATTACATAAATGTTGCATTAAAAAAAATAGGGGATTCCCATATTCCCTACTCCCTACCTCTCCCATATTTTCCCACATTAACAACATCCTTCTTACAATTGATGAACACATTTGGAGCATTACCTCTAAGCATGGATTATAGTTTACATTGTAATTTACACTCTCTCCCACACAATTTTGTAGGTTATGGCATGATATATAATGGCCTGTATTTTTCCCTCACCCTCCCCTCAGAACTTCCAGTGGCCACTGTCTCCACATCAATGATATAAGTTCTTCAATTGCTAGAAACACAATAAGTCTATTATAGAATACCAGTAAGTCTACTCTACTCCTTCCTTTATTCCCCGATCCTGGGGATTCTGGGATGGTGATACCCATTCCACATCTAATTAAGAGGGGGCTTAAATCCTATTGTACATATGGATAGGATGATCTTGCTTGCAGTTGCAAACTCTTTTTATTCCCTGGGATGGTCATTGTTCATTATCATCTCCTTGATAGTTGTCCTGGGTGAGTCCAATGAACTTGAGAGAAGGTGTTGCAACTCTGTTGAGATTCACAGCCAGCTGGCGCATGAACAGCCCAAAGATTTAAGTCTCTTGGACATATACCTATCAACTCTAATACTAAATATAGGTTCAAATAGAAGGGACATAAGAGCCACGTGTAGGGAAAACACAACTGAAACCAACTCTGTCACATTGGGAAGAATAAATTCCAAAGTATGCCTTAGTGGCAGGGCACCAAACTTCTGAGCTGTCTGCTCTGCCTATAGTGGCTGGATGTCTCCAGAGCCCTCAGGAGCTATGCAATTTGAGGCAATATTTTCCTTTGGCAGTCAATGAAATCCTGCTGAGATGTGAATAAGCATAACCTCTGAAATTGATGTCCCAAATCACATTGAAGTCTCTCAGCCACATAAACTCACTTGTCTTCACCTATTCCCCCATTTAGTCCAGGTCTTTTTCCAGTTGCATTGATAGTTGGTGTTTGTTAGTAGTCTTTGGTGCCAGTGATCATCCCTGGGAGTCATGTCCCACACTGGGAGGAAGGTAATGTATTTATATGCTGAGTTTGGTTTAGAGAGAGGCCACATTTGAGCAACAAGGAGGCTCTAAGGCTGTAACACTTAGGCACCCTAGAGTACTAGGCTAAGATTCAATTTCAGAAGTAAATGTTCATAAGTACAGTCATCAATTTCAAGGGTTCGTCAATGGACTATCCTCCTTTACTAGTCACTGCCCCTGTACTCAGGGGATTCTTTCTGTTCCATTAGAGAATGTGGCAGAGCTCCCCAGGATAGGAATTCAATACTCTTTCAGTTATTGTGTGAATCTCCACCCACCATAACAATGTCCCATGAACACTCAAAAACATTTTTATGCCTTAAAGGTATGCCCCAGGAGAATCTACTCCCTTGAATTCCCCATCACTGACACCCCAAACCAATGATCCTCCCATGTTACAGTTGTATCCCTTCTGTGATCCAAAACTTCTTCAAAAATGAAGGTAACAAATTAACCAAACACAATTAATAAGAAAATTAAACAATAATGATAGTTTTAAAAATAAGAAGTAAAATATAGAATATAAAATTTAAAAATTTGGAATAATAAAAAATGGGAAAACATTTTCTAAAAAATTTGACATTATGTTTTTCATCATTGTAAGATCTTTTATCTTGTATGTACAGTGATATTTTCTTCCGTTAATTCCCCCAGTGTCTTATTTTTTTCATTTTGTCTTCAAAGAAGCTTTAAGTTACAGAAAAGCAAAGTACAGAATATAGGGGATTCCCATATACCCAACATCTTCCCCCTTTTTCCCTTTCCCCTATTAATAGCATTTTACATGCGGATGGTACATTTGTTAAAAGAGGTGTACAAATATTGAAACATTGCTACTAGCCATTTTCAATGATTTACATTATGGTTTACATTTTGGACCACACACTTTTTATAAATTTTGATGAAATTTAACGTGGCCTATATTAATCATTGCAAGATCATATAGTACAATTCCATTGCCCCCAAAATGCCCTATGTTCCATCTATTCTATTCCTCCCCTTCCCTCCAATCAGAACCTATGACAACCACCAAGCTTCACTCCTTGAAGTAAAAGATTCATAGTTACCTGGAACAACATTGAGGGCTTCACATATTCTTTTGTCCTCCCCTATTAGGCACTGCCTATGCTCTTGAGAGACTCTTGCCCCTTGATTTGAGAACATAGCAGGACTCCCCAGGATGGGAGTCTAACACATTCCCACTCTTACATGGGTCTCTACCCACTGACACAACCCACTATGACAAGATGAACACTCACATGCCTACTCCAGGTGAGCCCTGTCCTGCATTTCACCCACATCCAAAACCCTAAACCAGTAAACCTCCCCTGCCATATTTGCCAAAAGAACATTCCCAATGTTGTAGTGTCAACCACATACCTGCAAATCTCCAGAGTTCAACTACTCCCCGCCCCAACCCT
>JAQZBX010076179.1:0-14473 GCA_029593785.1 Cabassous unicinctus | reverse complement strand
TGGAAACAACCCAGGTGTCCATCAACAGATGAATGGATAAACAAACTGTGGTCTATTCACACGATGGAATATTATGCAGCTGTAAGAAGAAATGAAGTCGTAAAGCATATGGCAACATGGATGAACCTGGAGGACATTATGTTGAGTGAAGCAAGCCAGACACAAAAGGACAAATACTGTATGAATGCGTTACTATGAATCAAATATATTGTGTAACATATTGTTTGATTCAAAAAAATTTTTTATATGTATCCATTACATTTAATTGAGAAATGTATATATTTATTCATCTGTGTTTACTTTTTAGTTTTTAATTGTTTATATTTTCAATTATTTAATGTACAAAATAAAATAAAATTAAAAAAAAGAAAAACTGCAACAACAAAAAAATCTATTTCCTCCTTTTGGGAAGGCTGGTTAATTGAACTTGGAGTGATCTTCTCTACACCCTTAAAGTTAGATTGAAACAAAACAAAATAAAACAAAACATCAATGAAGGAGATGAAGAAAATAAGATTAGCCCCACAAATACCAGAATAGCATAAATAAATAATCTGCCAAATGAGAGTTAATTATCACGAAAGAGACAACATCATGGGGAGGAAAAGCTTGTGAATTTGTAGTCAGAAGACCTGAGATCAAATTTAGGTGCCTTCAATTATACAAGTTGCTTTCACTTTCTCTGCTCATCGGAAGACATCTGGGAAAATATCTAGTACCTCATACAGTAAATGTCTTCATTTTTAACCTTGAATATATGCGAATATAAATATCATAAAATTCTCTAATGCCAAAAAAAAAAAAAAAAAAAATGAATGAATGGAGAGACCAAGAAGAGGAGGGGTGCCAGACAGAAACTCCATCATTCATTCATTCGACAACGAATTTAGCAAACGCCTGCTCTGTGCAGGACATTGCTCTAGGCATTGGGGCTAGAGTCGTGAACATGACAAGGTTCCTCCCTTCCCAGAGCTTACTTTCTACCTCAGCTTTCCCAAACGGGGTACTGCAAGGAGAATTAAACCCTACCAAAAAATGATCTATTTTCTCAATTCTCCCAGGGATGTACATAGCTCCTACCATTCTGGAGGCATAAGAGATACAGTTAATTCATTAGATTAAAAAAATGCCTGGGAAGCGGGTGTGGCTCAATGGATAGAGCTCCCGTTTACCATATGGGAGGCCCCGGGTTCGCTTCCCAGGGCCTCCTTGTGAGGGCAGGCCGGCCCGCGCAGCGCGGTAGGCTGATGCAGCAGGACCTCACAGCAAGGGGGAGATAAGCAGACACGGAAGAAACACACAGCGAATGGACACAGTAAAACACAAGCAGCAAGGGGGGGATAAATAAATAAATAAATCTTTAAAAAAAAAAAAAATGCCTTAGGGCATCAGAGCTGAATTCTCATGGCGCCCAGTTGAGAGGGGCTGTTCTAGGAGCTTGGGGACTAAGCAGAAATCCATCTGAGACAACTTGGTGGGCCTAAATCAGGACAGGCAGTGGGGATGAAGGGGAGGGGATGAGTTTCATGAAACCAAGAATTGACCTAACTGAGAGCCTGGCTTGGGGGGAAGAGTCAAGCTGACTCCAAGGTGCCTGCCAAGGGTCCATTACTACACGAGATCACAAGAGGAAGGGCTGGGTTTTGATTTAATTAAACTTTTCATTTTAAGATCATTATAGATTCAGTACAGTTCTAAGAAATAATTTGGGGAGATCCTGTGTACCTGAAGGGTTGGTTTTTAAGAGATGCTAAGTTCAGTTTTGGGAAGAGAAGTTTGAACTACCAGTGATACAGTGACATATTTTCAAGGATGTTCATGGAACTTTATTACAGAGAAAACTTTGAAACAACCTGACATTCTCTACTAATTTACCCTGGTTTTAAAAAAATCTTTTTAAAATTTAATTTACTTGCTATTTGTTTACTGTCTGTCCGTCCATTAGGCAATGCCATAAGAGCAAATCTGTCTTATTCACAGTTACATAACCAGAGGGCCTAGTAATGTCTGCTACATAGTAGGACTCAGTACAGATTTTTGAAGGAATGAAATTAAATGTCCCTCAATGGGGGTCTATGTAAATAAAATGTGATGCAGCCAAACCACTGGCTTCTATACAAATAAAAAGACGGGGGTGGGGGGTGGAGGGGAAGGTAACATTTTTTTCTGTCACCTACAGAAACATGCACTAAGAAAGCTTTTTTAGTTGAAACAAATGTAGTAAGAAAAACAAATTTTCTTCCAGAACTCCAAGGTCAAACACTAATTTTTTTTTTTTTTTAATAACCTGTGCCCTTCCTCCTTCCTACATTACCTTAGCAGATCTACTAAAGATCTACAGCCTCTGAATTTATGTGGCTCCAGAAGATGTGCTCAAAGGCTTGTTTACTCAGGACAACTCCAAAGGGCACATTTACTTTTTTCCCATCTATAAAGCTAGACACGATGGCCCCCACTTCTCCACAATGAGACATAAGCACCTAACCCCCTATTTAAAAAAAGATATTAATCCAACCCCTGCCATGTCCACTTCACTGAAGGCAACCTCTCCACATGTGCATCAGATCCCATCCCCCTTACCAGCTCAGGATCAGGGGATCCAGCGAGCCTCCTTTCTCTCCTCTCCACCATCAGCGTCTTACTCTCTATTGGGTCATTTCTATCAATATACAATACATGCTATTATTTCTTCCAACCTAAAAAAAAACCTCTTGACTATGCTTTTCCTGCCAATTACTACCCTAATTTCTTTGCTGCCCTTTGCAGCAAAGCTCCCCCAAAGTATTGTCTATATAGTATTCACTGTCTCCAATTTCTCTCCTAAACCCATTACAATCCACCTTTCCAACAAAACTGCTCTCCTCAAGGTCACCAGTGCCTCCTGTTGCTAAATCAATTCTTCATCTTTATGTTTCTTGACCTATCAGCAGCATTTGACACAAATGATCACTCCCTCTTCAATACACTTTCTTCATTTAGCTTCTGGCATACCACCCTCACTTGGTTTTCCCACTTCACTGGTAGGTCTTCCTCATCTCCCCAGATTTTAATAGCGGTCTCTTTCCCACTCATCAGCCACACCTATGTTTTACATACCATTGATAAGCTGACAACTTGCAAATTGTCTATAGCCCAGACCTGGCTCCAAGCAAATATTGAACTGCTTCCTCAATGTCTCTACTTGGAAGTATAATAAACACATTCATATTGACCTCCTCATGTGCAATTCCTTCTTTAAACTTGCTCCTCTTACAGTCTTCTCCATCTCGGTGGACAGTAACCCCATCTTTCAGTAGCTCAAGCCAAAAAACCCAGAGCCCTCTTTCTCTTACACACATCTAATCTGTCAACAAAGCATGGCTGACTCTACCTTCAAAATATGTCCAGAATCTGACTACTTCTTACCACTTCCACCATGCCACCCTGATCCAAGTCACCATTATCTCTCACCCAGATTTCTGGACATCTCAAATTGCCCCTGGTTAAGAACCACTGAAGTCCCCAGGGGACATCTGAGAATATCATGAGTGGACAGAGGAGTACTACTAGCACCTAGTGACTAAAGGCCAGGGGTGTTGCTAAAACCCTACAACGGACAAGACACTGCCAAAACAAAATGTCAGTAGCACCAAGGTTGAGAAACCCTGCTGTACTCCTTAACAGTTCTCCTTGTTTCTATCCTTGCCTTAAAATGTCAAATTATGTCTCCACTTTTTAAAAACTATCCAATGACTCCCCTTCTCATTCAGTCAAAATCAAAGTCCTTACAGTAGTCCTACAAGAAGCAACGTGATCAACAACCCCACTCCCCACTACCTGATGTCCTTTCTCACAACTTTCCCCCTTGCTCACTCCATTCCAGCCACGCTGGCCTACTTGCTACACAACACTTTAGGGCCTTTGCTCTAGTATATTCCTCTGCCTGGAATCCTTTTCCCTCAATATCCATTTGCCTAGCTCCCTCATCTCCTTCAAGTCTTTACTCAACTTCTCAATGGGATTTACTAAGACCACCCTGTTTTATACCCCATCTTGTTAGTTGGCCTCCTCTCCTCCTCCTCACCCTGCTCAAATTTTACCTTTTCTCCATATCACCTTCTAATAGAGTTATAAAATTTAATTATTGGGGGAAGAGGATGTGCCTCATGCAGTTGGGCACCCACCTACCACATGGGAGGTCCCGGTTAGGTTCTCGGTGCCTCCTAAAGAAGACCAGCAAGACAGCAAGCCGACAAGATGGGCCAGCATGGTGAGCTGACCCAACAAGATGACACAACAAAGAGACACAACAAGGAAATGCAATGAGACACAACGAGCAGAAAGCAGAGGTGGCTCAAGCAATTGGTGCCTTCCTTCCACATGCGAGGTCCTGGGTTCAGTTCCTCGTGCCTCTTAAAAAGCAGACAGTGAGTGCAAACAACGGCGGGTGGGCAGGAATAAATAAATAAAATAAATCTTTTCAAAAAATTTAATTATTGGGTTTACTGTCTGTCTCTCTACAGAATGTCAGCTCCATGATGGCAGGGACTTCTGTCTTTTTCACTGCTGCATCCAGAGTATCTGGAAGTGTGCCTGGCATATGGTAGATGCTCCATAAATATCTGAGAAATCTGAGAAGGCTTCTACCATTTTTCACATCATAGTCCACTGCTCTGCTCTCTGGATGCTAGGGGACAAAGAAAATCTCTTTAGGTTGAAACTTGACTTTGGGTAAATCTGAATGTGAAATACTAATGAATAAAGGATTCAGGGTTGTGCACTTTTCTGCCACTGGAGGAAAGTGCATGCTCACTGACTACCAGAGAGGGGAGGCGGAATACCAATATAAAAAACGAAGTTCCTTTTGGACAGGGATCTGCAAAACTTGGGGGGAGAGAGAGAAGGAAGAGTCCTTCAGCCCAGATTACCGCACATCCTCTCTCTCCTTCCTACACATTGAGGAAGCAGCAGTGAAACAGGAGCATAAAGGGACATCAGCAAGGATTTGGCCTTAGACATCATTTCCCAGAGGTACTTGGTAGGCCATCTCAGAACGCTCCTCTCAATCTCAATCAATGCCATCGTGGGAAGGAATGGAGAGGAGGTAACGTTCAGACAAGCGTGAAAATTCGAAATGGGAAATCCTGGAAACACGAAAGTGAGGAAAGGCATGGGGACTCCCGAAACCTGAGGCTGGGGGAGGACAGGCAGACGCCCCTCCGACCTCCAGAGGCTACTCCCTGTCATCTCCACGCCCCATCTCCGCCCCCTTCCACTGCCACGAAGGCGCACAGACCTTTGCCCTCCAGACAGGCACGAACGAAGGTGGCCAGGGGCATCGGGGCCGCCCCGCAGTCATCCTCTCCGGTGGGACGACGCGCGCGATCCCGGCCCTGTGGCCAGAGACCCGTGCTGGCCCCTACTCACCTGCTGGTCCATGTCCAGCTCCGTCCCACACACACCAGGGGAGCGCAATGGAAGAGGACAGGGTGCTAGGGCCCCCCGAACCCAGGTTCCCTCGCTCGGTCGCGACGCAGACCACGAGCGATACGGGCTCCGGCTGCCCGGGTCCCGCGCCACACCCGCCACTTTTGAATTCAAACGGCCGCCACCCATTCTTACCTCTCTCCGCACGCAGAGGCCAATCGTCGCAGTCACCACAGCCGAGAGCCAATCACAGCGCGCTCCGCCTGCCAAGGCTACCGCCTTCTCCTTCCTGTTTCGCCGGCGCCGAGGACGCAGGCATATCAACCCACTTCCGGATCCACTGCTCCCTCTCTAACCCCACTCCCTCGCCAGCCCTAATCGCGCTGGACTCCCACTCGGCTCCTAGCTGCCTCTGGCTATATCAGAAAACGCAGGGAAGACGCCGCTTGAATTTAACTGGCCCGGGTGTGAGGGCGGAAAAGGAGAAGGGAGGGGCGGGGAGGCAGGAGGAAAGGAGTCACGCGTGCGCAAACGAAGAGCCGTGCAGGGCAAGCGCCTCCTAGAGGTCGCAGTCGGGCGCGCACTCGTCAGCCCGGACTGGGTACACGTGATAGGGGCTCGCGCGCGGCCTCCGCTGGTGGGGTTGAGTTGGTTCCGGAAGTAGAAGCTGGAGCCAGTACGAGAGCGTGAGAGTGGCCGGGTCTGCCCATTCCCCGGTCATTCCGGCATTTCTCCCCAAATTTTGGGACCCTGGGTACGACCTGGCACTCCATGGAAGCCCAGCGGTGGGGATGCGAGGGAAAGGCTTAGAGAAAAGGATTTTTTTCTGCAGTCCCCGTCCTTATCCCGCCTCCTACGTGGCAAGTTGCTGTTCCTGGTACTGGGGAACTGGTTTAAGGACTTCGAAGCCTTCGAAGGGAGGGTTCACGGCTTCCATTCATGAACTATTTTTATGTTTTGCAGACTATCTACACGTGCGTTATCTCGTTTAATAGGTAAAATTTACTGAGCTCTTACTGGGTGCCAAGTGTTTTGCATATCTTATCCGTATGATAGAGAAGACAGGTTTGGAAAGGTTACGTGACAAGTTCTAGGTCACGCTGCTGGTTGGGAGTCATCTAGATTTCATTAGCTTCAAAATCCAAGCGATTTCTATTATCCCACACTGCCTTTAATAATCTTAGTAACAAAAACAACCTCTTGTGAATAATGTGCTACTTTGCAAAGTGGCCTTTATTCATCTGAACTTCCAACTAACCCTCGGGGTAGGCAGGACAGGGGTTCTATTTATGAGACTGAAAGACAGGAGAACTAATGGATCTGCTCAGGCTCTTAGTGCACAGTTGGAGACTGACAGGGCTAGAATCCAAGCCACCTGTCTACTGATCTCGTGCTTTAACTGGATGCAAA
This sequence comes from Cabassous unicinctus, assembly GCA_029593785.1. NCBI lineage: Eukaryota > Metazoa > Chordata > Mammalia > Cingulata > Chlamyphoridae > Cabassous > Cabassous unicinctus. The sequence continues at coordinate 7,657 of JAQZBX010076179.1, read as the reverse complement.
CCTGCTTGTGGAGGAAAAGCAGACTATGGAAAAAGAGTTGCCCAGTCTGAAAACCCAATATGCATCCCCCATCATATGATATTCTAGGAAGCCTACAAAAACCAAGATCTTGAAGATAAGAGAATGAGGAGTAAAGGAGGAAACTGGAGACCAACACTTAATGCGTGGGTAAAAGAGGAAAAGCTGAAAAACGGAACCCTGGGAAGAAATGTATAGCAAAATACAACATTGTCAAAGTTAAAAAAACACATGTCAGACTAGAAGAAATATGGACCCATTAACAGATTAAAGGGGAAAAAATTATTCATCTCTGTTGATGCAGAAAAATCATTAAAATAGTTACTATCCATTGATACTAAGGTTAATAAAACAGCTCATAACCTGATAAAAGACATCTACAAAAATCCTACAGCAAACATTGCAATAATGGTCAAATGTTAAAAGCATTCCTCTTAAGATAAGGAACCTGGCAAGGATGCCTCTTCTCAACTATTCTAGTCAATACAACAATGGAAGTCTTAGCCAGTTCAATAAACAACAAATATGTAAGTATTGGAAAGAAACAAGAATGTCAATATTTGCAGATGTAATCATTGCCTGTGTAGCAACCCCAAAAGAAAATTCAGATAGAATTAAGAAGTGAGTTTAATAAGGTTGTTGGGTACAAAATCAATATGGAAAAAAAAAAACAATAAACAAAATCAATTGCATTTCTATCATCAGCAACCATCAGTTAGAAAATGTAACTAAAAATATGCCATATGGTTCCATGAGTGTATATGTGTATAAAAGTTAATCAAGCTGTAACATTGGTTTGTATACTTTATACTCCCAATAAAAATTTTTACTAAAAATACACCATTTGCAATAACAAAAAAATATATAAAGTCCATAGGAATAAATCTATAAATGTGCAGTTCCCGTTGTGGAGAAAATGATGAAGCTGTATCGGAAGATCTTAAAGAGACTCTAAATCAGGGGTTCTAAACCTTTTTTGTTCCACAGACCCCTTTGCCAGCCAGGTGAAAACCATGGCCCCTTACTAAGTCCACACTATACTGTGTATTATTTCATAAATATATCACACCTGCACCAACCTGTCCCCACAAGAATGTTTTTTTTGAATTTCAATTCAAGCTCATGGACCCCTTGTTAAGAACCCCTGCTCTAAATAAATGGAAAGATAGTCCATGTACTTACAGAGAAGGCTTGATACTGTGAAGATGTCAATTCTTCCCATGACCACAGCCTTGGTGCATGGGGGAGGTAGTCAGAATCTCTGATGTCTAGTCCTATGAGAATATCTCCCATTTGCCCATCCCAGGAGATAGCTGAGTGGGACTGCCCTTGGTGGGTCTCTTTTCCCTCCCTGGGCATACCTCCGACAAGCTGGAGAGAATTTCTCACATTGGAAATTATCTTCCTGGATCCTCTGTCCCTTTCTCTCCCCTGCTTCTCTTCCTGCCTTTTCTGGAGAATTCCCTTTCTCCAGCCCAACCTTCTGCAGGCCTCTCCATAGATGGCAGGGGTGCAGGGAGCCCCCCCCTCCCCCGGGGTGCCCGTGGTGCACCATGAAGTTACTTTGATTGGGTCTGAAAGACATCAACCCTCCATCCCTGTTTCCACCCCAGGCACTTCTGGTGTCTGTTTTTCCAGAAGGTGTGTCCCTTTGGCCCTGACCCTCGCAGATACACTTTGGCCTCTGCTACCTCCTCCCAGAACGTGGATTATCATGGCCTTGACTCCCAGGCCTCTCAGTTTTCGGAGTAGGAAACCCTATCTGGTTTGGCTCTCCTCTCTCCAGCTTGGTACTCAGGAGCCACCAGGGTGTGCACCTTGCCCCTCCAGCCTGGCTTACCCACGAGCCAACACACCATCCTCCTGAGTCCTGTCCATGGCCTCATTCTGAAATTCACAAAAAACAAATATTTGTACATTTAAACCTTTCTTAGCTCATAGGATTTAAAAAAAAGGGGAGGGGGTGTTTAGAGCAAATCCCAGAGATCATGTAATTTCCCTGGAAAATACTTCAGTATATATGTTTATCTATGTCTGTCTTATAGTAAACATAACCACAATACCATTATTCTATCCAGAAAACAGCCATAATTCCTCAGTATCACCTAATAAGCATTCTGGGTTCAATTTTCCCTGATGATCCCCTAACTGCCTTTTTGCAAGGGGGTTTACAATCTGGATATGAGCAAGATCCACAGATTACACTTGATGGTTTGCCTCTTCTTCTCTTTATGTGAGCCCGCACCCACTCACTCCCACTACACACAGACTTAAAAAAAAAAAAAAAAAAAGGCCTTTTTTTGTTGAATAAATAACACAATTTACCGTGTCACCTTCTGGATTGGATTTATTGTAACTTTGTGCTGTCATTGCTCCCCTCTGCCCTGGAATTCCAATTGTATTTCCTTAGGAGGTATCTACCTGGTTATTCCACACTTGTAGGGTTTTACAAATAACATTCATCATATATATTTTTTTCCTTTACTAAAGTGGTACTTTTTTTTTAGTTTTGTTTTTATTTTTATTTTTTCTAAAGTGTTACTTTTCCACTATAGAAAATAGAGAAAAAAATTCATCATTCTCTTACCCACAGATAAGCATTGTTAATATTTTGGATTTTGGTGTATTGCCTTACAGCCTTTCTTCTATGCATATGTTGCATAGTTGGAATTCCAACAAAGACAAAACAAACGAGAAGAGAAACAGATATGAAATACACTTCAGGTAAAGAAAATGTTGTATGTACATACAATGGAATATCATTCAGGAATAAAAAGGAAAGAAGTTCTGATACATGCTGCAACATGGATGAACCATGAAAACATTATGCTAAGTGAAATGAGCAAGACACAGAAGACCACATATTGTATGACCCTATTTATATGGAATGTCCAGAAGAGGCAAATCCATAGAGACAGAAAGTAGATTAGTGGCACTAGGGAAAGCGGGGAATGGGGATTAACTGGTAATGAGCACGGGTTTCTTTCTGGGGTGATGAAATATTCTAAAATTCGATAGCGGTGATGGTTTTACAACATTGCGAATGTAATACCACTGAATTGTACAGTTCAAAAGGGTGACTCATAACAATAAAATTGTTATAGAGAAAAACACTTTTACTTGGTCATTCAATTTTCAAATACAATTCATTCAGCATTTCTTAAGTGCTCACCCTGCCATGCACCGTGCTAGGCTTTGGGCTATGCTGATGAAGGAGACAAAAATAAACTTTTTCAAAAGAATTCTGTGACGGTCAGCTGGGTGTCAGAGGTGATCTCAAAGCACCTCTGGAAAAGTGCCTTGTTGTACAATTTTTTGAATAAATAAATAAACTTTGTCCTCCCAGAGCTTTTAGTGTGGGAGTTGGAGGAGGGAGATAGACAAAATATTACCATCTGGTAGAAGGACAGGTTCTCAGAACACCTTTCTCAGAAGTGGGGCGGTGGAGAAGGATTTCCAGAGGAAGTTCTCGACTCAGCTATGAACAGCAAGATAAATCAAAGTGAAGAGAAAAGACAAGCCAGCTGCCGTCTTGACTGGGGTGGACACGTGTGGGTGCAGACCAGGAGCTGAGCTCCCCAAAACAAGGGTCTGGCTCTATGGGTCTGAGTGGAGCTCCACCCAGAGGTGGCTGAGGTCCCCCCAAGTTGTTCTCCCCTTATCCAGAGTTCCATTTGATAATACAACCAAGGCATAGCTGCCAGTGCTGTGAGCAGGGAGACCCACATCATAGTTATGTAGGGGAGTGAGTCTTGTGATGGATTCTGGAGAGGAAGGCCTCAGGCTCTTCCCAGGTGGTACTTGTTTACCAGCTTTAAGGAAAGGGATGCAGAGGAACTCTCCAGGGCCTCTCACACACTCACCTCCTGGAAACAGAACAGAGGAGGAGCCCTTCTTGAGGCCACTTGCCCCAAATCCACAAGTGACCATAATGGGGGACTTTCCATCCACCAAGACTTAAGTAGCCTATAGTAGCACAAGAAGAACATAGCACCAATAGACCTGAGGTGCACCATCAGCATTTTGTCCTCCAAGGAAAAAAGCATGGAGATAGAGACTCCGTGTCCTCTAGGCTGAGTAGGAAGCTGAGAACAAGATGTCATGATGAGGGAAACGGATGTGGCTCAAGTGATTGGACTCCTGTCTACCATATAGGAGGTCCAGGGTTCGATTCTCAGGGCCTCCTGGAGAAAGGCGAGCTGGCCTAAGCGGAGAGATGTTCCGCACAGAAGTGCTGGCTGCTGCAGCAAGATGACACAACAAAAAGAGACACAAAGGAGAGACACTAAGAGATGCAGCAGACCAGGGAGCTGAGGTGGCGCAAGAGATTGAGCGCCTCTCTCCACTCCAGGAGGTCCAGGGATTGGTTCCTGGTGCCGCCTAAAGAGAAGACTAGCAGACACAGAAGAACACACAGAGAGCAGACAGCAAGTGCAAAAACAATGGGGAGTGGGAGGGAGAAATAAATAAAGAGAAAATTTTAAAAAAAGATGTCATCATTGATGACCAGGTGTGCCAGGGTTGGGTAAGGGAGAGACTTTTACATTTGGAACTATATGAATATATTACATAATAAAATAAATTAAAACAAGAAGGATGAAATATTTTCCCCCTATCAAATGGGTATTCCCATATATTGCTGCTGGGAGTATAAATTGGTAGTTCCTGGAAGTTCAAGAAACATGAAAATACCAAAATACCATACTTCTTGATGTAGCATTCCAATTTAAGAATTTAGTCTAAGGAAATAATCAGAAATGTGCACAAAATTTTATAAAAATGAAGTACTAGAAACAAAAATTTCAACCAATGGATGATTGTTAAATAGAAGACAAAACTATATTACACTAAGATGCAAGTATTATTTATATGTAGAATAACACCATATGTATACATATATATATTTTTAAAGATTTATTTTTTTAATTTATTTCTCCGCCCACCTCCCCATTGTTTTGCACTCACTGTCTGCTCTCTGTGTTCTTCTGTGTCTGCTAGTCTTCTCTTTAGGCGGCACCAGGCACTGATCCCGGGACCTTCTGGAATGGAGAGAGGTGCTCAATCTCTTGTGCCACCTCAGCTCCCTGGTCTGCTGCATCTCTTATTGTCTCTCCTCTGTGTCTCTTTTTGTTGCATCATCTTGCTGCACCAGCTCTCTGCGTGGGCCAGAACTCCTGTGTGGGACAGCACTCCATGTGGGCCAGCTCATAGCTTGTGTCAGCTCGCCACACAGACCAGCTTGCTTTTCACCAGGAGGCCCTGGGAATCAAACCCTGGACCTCCTATATAGTAGACAGGAGTCCAATCACTTGAGCCACATCCGCTTCCCCATATATATTTTTATTTATTAGAGGCAGGGCATCTTCTATGTGTACTGCTGCCGGTGATTCAATCACGAGCAAAAAACTGACATAGCCCTGCCCTCAGAGAACTTAGTCAAATGCGGAGACAGACAGATAATTAATACATAGTCACACCATTCAGGGTACCATTGTAAACTGAGATGGGTTCTATGAAAGGTGTTTGAGAACATGTGGAATATGATGCAGCCATTGAAGATAATGATTTTGAAGAACACAGAATGGGTGTGTGTCTTAGTTTGCCAGGGCTGCTATGACAAATGCCACACTATGAGTTGACTTAAACAACAGGAATTTATTGTCTCACTGTATTGGAGGCTAGAAGTCCAAAATCAAGGTCTTGACAGGGCATGGCTTCCCCCAGAGTCTGTAGTGTTCTGGTGCTAGCTGACAGCAATCCTTGGGGTACCTTGGCTTATACCTCTGTCTCCTGCCACATGGTGATTGGCCTCATTCTCTGGCATCTCCTGACTTCCAGCTTCTACTGAGAACTGGCTTCTACCAACTCCTGGTTTCTACTGACTGACTGTGTCGAAATTTCCTCTGCTTTATAAAGACTCCAGCCATGTAATTAAGGCCTACCCTGATTCAATTTGGCCTCATCTAAACAGGATTTTCAAAGGTCCTATTCACAAATAAGTCCCCACCTTAACTAATAGCAACATCTTCAAAGATCCTGTTTCCAAATGGGCTCATACCCACAGGAACACCTATTAAGACTTGAACATGTCTGTTGTGGGGGCATGATTCAATCCCCAAAAGTGTGGCATAAAAATTATTATATATTTTTAAAGACTTTAATTCAGCCTTACTTCAAATCATGAGTCACAATATCTAATGGGAAACGTTGCAAGAAAAAAACTTTGTTCACATGAGTTCTTTTGTGCAGAATATATATATACATATACATGGCTATATATATATATATATATATGTTGTATGCATCATGGTGGTCTCCAGATCACAATGGACTGAGACTTGGCCAAGAGGAAGATGTTTCTTAAGATTAGTTTTATGGATGCTCTGTCTCTAATAAAAACCACCATTCCATTTTTTAAAAGTGTGGTAAAGTCAAGCAGCCTCTGTGAGAGACTTCTAACTCCAAATATTGTAACTCAAAACTTAAGGCTTTGATTATTTGTTATAGAAAACTGCATTTGTCAGAATGTTTGTTATAGCAAATTGTGTTTGTTCACTTCAAGTTAAAACTATATTTGGTATATGAAGTTGCATTTGTACACCCCTAAAGTTGATTCAATCACATTATGATGGCTGCACTGATCTCATGAATCACATCTGTATATTGCCTTGCCAAGTTAGATGTCTAGATATCAAATCACGAATTTCCTTCCCTGTGTAAAATAAAATAGTACTACAGTACATTGTCTTTCTAAAATACCTCACTTTGTCCTGAGTGGCGTTGCGGCGACGGGTATAGGCCATTTTGCATCAGCATATACCATGCAGAACTGTGTGGGAGAGAGTGTGGTCTATGATGTGAACTGTGGTCTATGCTTGGTGGCAAGGCCCCAGGATGTGTATATCCATTGCAGGTGATGTGCCACACTGATGAAGGATGTTGGTGTGGGATGTTGTGGGAGGTGTGGGAGGTGGGGAACAAGGGAATCCCTGTAATTTCTGAGTAATATTTAGGTAATCTAAGCACCTTTATTTTTTTTTTTCAGAGTTATGGTTAACTCATTTAATAGGCAGTAATATTCTCAAAAACCTTTTTCTTCATCAGATGTTTGATCCCCTTGCATAAGTTTTAGTTTGTGAGCTTGAACCTGAAGCTTTACTCCATCAATAATATGATTTTCCTGATGTAGTACATTCTGAAGTTCTTCTTCTGAAGAAAACACAACCCAACCCACACCTCCGTGAAAGCCAGTCTGCCTGTCAAAAGGTAGAGTGCACCTTCGTTCACGGCCAAACTGCTCAAAGTGTGCTCTCAGCTCATTTATAGCCGCGGTCCAGGGAATGTTTCTAACAAAAGCAGAGGACCCGACAGCGGTCGGACGCAACGCCACAGCACGCCTAATTGCTGAGGCTGCCGTGTTCTGACTGAAGGACCGCTAAGCACCTTAAAAAAAAATATATATATATATATATATAATAACATTTATGTAAGCAAATGCACATATATGCATATGTATTTATATATCATTTTACAAATATTGGTATGTATTGTGAAAAATTTGATTTTTACCCACAATAAAAAACAAAACAAAACAAAAAAAAAACCATGTGTGTCACCAAACGTAATAAGTTACATGATC
>JAQZBX010076178.1:0-14465 GCA_029593785.1 Cabassous unicinctus | reverse complement strand
ATGTTTTCCCATAAACTATAGAAAATATACAATGTTAATACAAGGTGTTAATAATAGGGTGGTTTGTGGGAAAATACACCAAATATAAGCTATAGACCACAGAGAGCAGTAATATTATGACAATGTTCTTTCATCATTTGTACCAAATATGTCACAGCATAAGGTGCAGGTGGTGAGGTAATGTATGAGAATCCTGTATGGTATACATGATTGTTTTGTTAACTCACAACTTTTCAAATAAAAAAAAGTCATATGACAGGGAGAGCAGACTGTGGGAAGATGGTAGAGGAAGAAGCTGTAGGCATCAGTCCCTCCATCAAAATAGATTTTGAGCTGGCAGGAACTGTCTGAACTATCTGAATCAACTATTCTGGAACTCTGGAGTCTATTGGAACACAGTGCAGCATCCTGGGAAAAGCAGGATGGAGAGGCTGATAAATTACAGTAATTACTGAATTTCATCCACTATGCATGGCTACCATCCCCCATCCCCTAACCACATGGCAGACAGCAGTGTGGACAGCAGCCTGGGGCTCCTGGTGCAGCTTACTGGTGGAAACATGGGCTCTAAGGACCTAGTCTTCCAAAATCTGGGTATGTGTGATCAGATTGCTGATCACAGCTTTTGATCAGCTACTTCAGATCACTGTCACACCAGCTCTAAGGGCAGTCACTGTGTCAATCCCTCTCAAACATGGTGGAAAAGGATTCTCAAAAAGGCAGTTCCTATTTTATTCACTTTTCTTTTTCCATTCCCTATTTAGGGGTAAAAATATTTTTGAAAATTGACAAATTGATGAATCCAGCACTTAACAACAGCAACAGCAATAACAATAACAACAAAAAACCCTAGCAATCCCATAGTAGTGGGAGAACTAGATTTTCAGTTATTTCAAGATAGTAAAATGTCCAGGTGTCAGCAACAAGTAACAAAACACACAAAGAAAAAGGAAACTATGGCCCATTCAGTGAAGAAAGAATTTGCCGGAAACCATACCTGACAAAGATCATACATTGAAACTATTAGCCAAATACTTTAAATCAACTGTCTTAAATATGTGTACTGAGCTAGAGGAATCTATATACAAAGAATTAATGGAAATTAGTAAAATGTTGTCTGAATGAAATAAAGAAAAATAGATTATAAAAAGGAACCAAACAGAATTTTTTCAGCTGTGAAGTACAGTAATTCAAATAAAAAAACTATTACTAGATGGCTTCAACACAATTTGAACAAGCAGAAGAAAGTATTAGTGAACTTGAGGACAGATGAAGTTATACAGAATGCAAAAAGAAAAAATAATGAAACATGAACAGAGCCTGTGAGACCTGTGAGACACCATCAAGCATACCAACAGACACATAAGTGGAACCCCAGAAGGACAAGAGAGATAGAAAGGGGTAGAAAACGTATTCAAAAAAATAATGGCCAAAAATTTCCCACAGCTAATGAAAGGCATGGATATATACATCTAGGAAGCTCAATGAACTCCAAACAGGATAGACCCAAAGCAATCTACATTAAAACACATGTTTTAGTTTCCTATTTGTTAAAACAAATAGCATACAATGAATTGGCATAAAAACAGATTTATTGGCTCATGGATTCAGAGACTAGAGGGCTTGCTTCCTACCTGGGTTGGTATCTTCTGGCTGGCTGGCAATCTTTGAGCTTCCTTGGCTTTACTGTCACATGGCAATTCACACTGCAATGCCTTCTCCTTTCTTTTCTAGGTTCCATTGACTTCTACCTTCTGACTGCACCCTGTAGCTTCTCTCCCCATCTGACTTTCACTCTGTTTATCAAGGACTCCAGTAATCTGGATTAAAGTTCGACCTGATTCAGTAGGGCCACACCTTAATTGAAGTAACATCTTGAAGAGATCTTATTTACAATAGGTCCACACCCACAGGGCCAGGGTTTGGGATCTGAACAGGCCTTTTGTGGGAGACACGGCTCAATCCGTAAAAAGACTTTATAGCAAAATTGTCAAAACCCAAAGACAAAGGATTTTTAAAATAACAATAGATTTGTCACATACAAAGGAACATAATAATAACAGTAGATTTCTCATTAGAAACCATGGATGCCAGAAAGCAATAGGATAACATATTTAAAGTCCGTAAAGAAAAATATTATCAATCAAGAATTCTATATTTGGCAAAATTATTCTTCAAAAATGAAGGAGAAGTTAAGACATTTGCAGAAAAGCAAAAGCTGAATTAATTACCAGAAGACATGTCCTACAAGAAATGCTAAACAGAGTCCTTCAGGTCGAAATAAAAGGACACTAGATAGTAACTTGAAGTCATAGGATGTAATAAAGAACATTGGTAAAGGTAACTCCCTTGCTAAATATAAAATCCTGTATTGTTGTATTTTTGGTTTTACCTTCTTCCCCGCCCCGCCCTACTTCAGGGCTTAGGCAAATGTGTAAAAATATTTAAAATCTATGTTAATAAGCATATAATTTATAAAAATCTTATCTGGGGCAAAAACAATATAAAGGGTGAAGATTTGAGATATATGAGAGTTGAGGGTTTGTATACTACTGAAACTAGGTTGATACTTGTAGAACTTGTTTGTTATTAGTTTAAAGTTTTAATAGTAATTACAAAGGTAACTATTGAGAATATAACTAAAACATAGAGAAAGGAAAGAAGGGAATCAAAATAGTACACTACAAAAAAGTCAGTAATGGAGTAATTGGTGAACCAAAAACATACAAGATATACAGAAAACAAATGTCAGCAGTAAATCCTTCCTTCTCAGTTATTACCTAAAATGTCAATGGCTTAAACTCCCCTATTAAAAGGCAGAGATCGGCAGATTGGATGAAATATCATGATGAATCTATATCTCATCCAAAAGAGAATTGATTTAGGTATAAAGACACAAAGAGGTTCAAAGTAAAAAGGCAGAAAAATATATTCTAAGCAAATAGGAATCAAAACAGAACTGGAAAAATGATATTATTGTCAGACAAAATAGTCATTAAGCCAAAAAAGATTACAAGAGACAAAGAAGGCTCTTACAAATTGATAAAATGAACAATCTAACAAAAAAGACATTACAATTGCATTTATTTAAATTATGTTATATTATGTACCATTCAGCAGTGCCACAAAATATATGAAGCAAGTTTGACAGAATTGAATAGAGAAATAATTCTGCAATAACAGTTGGAGACTTCAATATGTTACTTTCAATAAATGATAGAACGTCTAAATAAAATATCACCAAGGAAATAGGAGACATGAAAAACCGTATTAAGTTGTTAACTTAATGGCTATGTATAGAACACTCAACCCAACAACATCTAGGACACACAATCTGCTGAAGTGTACATAGCTCATTTTCCAGGATAGACCACATGCTAGATCACAAGTCAAAGCTCAACAAATTAAAAAATTTATTATATTTTCTAAAAATCAGTAACAAGAAGAAAACTGAAAAATTTTACAAATATGTGGAAATTAAGCTATGCACCAATAAGCAAACAATGAGTCTGTTATACATTAGTTAAGTTGGACTTTAATTTGAGTCTAGATTAGGCAGTATACAAATGGAAAATCTGGCCATAATGCATGAGAAAATATACTTATTTACATCTCCCAGAGAGAGAGAATTACCATGAAGTGTCAATGAGAAGCATAATTAGCTCAGGTGGCTCAACCAGCAGATGGAATGCAGATCAACAGAGCAAGAGGGACCCATAGGCTTGTGCCTTTATTGTGGTCTGTGTTAGCAGATCTTCCAGGGGGTTCAAGGATTTGTAATTTTAAAGTAAATGCATGTGAAAAGGGAAGGAAACAGGGGTCCAAATGAAGTGAGGAAGGTTAGATTATCATTTGGGACCAGCTGTGGATTTTGGATGAGTTGTGTGGGTGGACGCCACAGACATGGGTTTGGGATCTTGGGGAATTTATGCCCCAGGGCTGGAAAGCTGCTTATTAACTAGGCCAAAGATCAGCATCGGAGCAAGTAGGTTAGCAAAAGTAAGATGGATTCTGAGGCAGAATGCAATAATTTTGATAGTTATAACAATCCATCCCTTGTTGCCTCAGTATCACCTTTTTGAAGGATTGTGGAAGTTTGGGGGGCTGATATATTTACTGCAAAGGGCATAGCATTATTGAGCCAGCACATAAGGCACTTGAGATTGGTCATTATACAAATGTCAATAAATATTATTACCAAGAACTGAAAGCCTTTGAATAGCCATTCTCCCCATCCTCAGGGGATACTTCAGATGAAATGTCTGATTATTTTTTTAAGGTTGGAGATATTTGTTGAAAAACCTTTGTTATATTGTGAAACGCCTTGATCTCTTGAGCCATCTTTTGTAAGCTGACTTTGCACTGCCTCAGATTATTAATGTATTTGCAGCAGTAGGAATTTGTTATGGTACAGGCACTCCTGCTTTTGGCCAAGAGGTAGTCTGAGCTGTGTCATGTGCTCGGCTTGTGCTTGTGCTCGCTGGAGGCCTTAGGAATTCTCTCATTTACTGGAATTCTAAAGTCCCCTTTTCTACTTATGAAATGGACTTTCTCTCCCTGCCCAGTAATCTATTGTAGGACTTAAAGCAGGTAATCTTTTGCCCCAGTCCGCTTTGACTTAATTGTTTCCTTTTTTTAATTTTTATTTTTTTTTAAAGATACTTAGATTATATAAATGTTACACAAGAAATATAGGAATCCCATATGCCCCACATCCCATGCCTTCCACAACCTCCCACAACAACATCCTTCATTACTGTGGCACATTAATTGCAATTGATAAACACATCCAGGGGCTTTGCCATTAAGCATGGACCATAGTTCACATTGTAGACCACACTCTCTCCCACACAGTTCTGCATGTTATATGATGATATAAAATGGCCTATATCTGTCATTGCAGTGTCACTCAGGACAATTCCCAAGTCCCAAAAAAACCCCTGTATTACAATTGCTTTTCTCTCTCCCTGCCTCCAGTGCCTCCAGTGGCCACTGTCTCCACATCAATGTTGTAGTTTCTTCCATTGCTTGAATCACAGTATGTCTACAACAGAATACCAGTAAGTCCACTCTAGTCCGTAGCTCTTTCCCCCATCCTGAGGAGTCTGGGATGGTGATGTCCACTTCACCTCCAATTGAGAGGGGGTTTATATCCCATGGGGAAGATGGATGGGATTATCCTGCCTGCAGCTGCAGACTCTCTCCATTCCCTGGGATGGCGGTTGTCCATCATCAAATCCCTGCCAGTTATCCTGGGTGAGTCCAATGAGCTGTAGAGTAGGAGTTGCTGCTCCACTGAGGTTCCAGGCCCAGCTGGCACATGGACAACACCAAGTCTCAAGTATCTGGATGTACACCTACAAACTCCAGCACCAAGTATAGGTTTGAATAGAAGGGACAGATGAGCCGTGTGCAGGGAAGACATAGTTGAGTCCAACTGCTTTAGCAGTGTAGTTGCTTCTGCCTGCAGGACAACTTCCGGGAGGGTAAGCAAAAGATGAATGGATTGCCACCTACATACCAGCACCACAATATGCACTTAAGTATTACTCTGCTCCTTCCAGAATAGGCCAAGTCTGTCTTCACATCCCACTCGGGAGTGGATGGTAGTGTGGCCAGCAAGAGTGCCACAAGCTTCTCCCACCATTTTTTAAGACAGTGTTTTTTTTGTTTGTTTGTTTATTGTTTTTGTTTTCATTTGGCACATTGTTCATTTACTGCTACTCATTAATTGTTTTCCTGACTTCTGAGGAAGATTTCTTGGCCAGAGTTTGCTAATTGCTCAAAGATTCTTTGAGCTTTAGCACTCTGGAATGTCTTGTGCCACCACCTTAGTCAATCAGAAACCCTGGAATTTGTTTTAATGTATGTGACTGCCCAATGTTTCCAGCACCATTTGTTGAAAAGATTGAATTTGTCTTGAAATGTTTGTCCAAAGTCTATTGACCATATAGGTATGATTCTATATCTGGGCTTCTTATTTTGTTCTATTGATCTTTTTCCCTGTATAGCAGTACGAAATTATCTTCATTGTTGTAGCTTTTTACTAAAACTTGAAATCAGGAGTGTAGTTCTTTCAACTTCATTTTTCTTTTTTAAGATTATTAGGTTTATTCCATATCTTTGTATTTCCATACAAATTTTGAATTTAGCATAGCCATCAATTTCTACAAAGACTGTTGAAATTTTTATTGATATTACATTCTATACATAAATTAAGTTGCAGAGATTGATGTATTGCAATCAGAGAAAATACTTTGTATTATTTATAACATTTAAAATATATTGAGACTTATGGGTCAAAATGTGGTCTACCTTGGTAAAAGTTCTATGTGCTCTTGAAAAGAATGTATATTCTCCTGCTATTGAATAGATTGTTCTATAAGTGTTATAATTGATCAAGTTTGTTGATAGTGTTGTTTTGTATTCTGTGTCCTATTTTCCTGTCCATCTACTAAAGCAATTGCTGAAAAGGGAGTGGTAATGACTCCAACTATAACTGTAGATCTGTTTATGTCTCATTTCAGTTTTGTCAATTTTTATTTCATCTATTTTGAAGCACTGTTGTTTGGTGCATAAGCTTTTAGGATTGTTATGTCCTCTTGATGATGTTATGTTTCCTTAGGATCTTATGTCCCTTTATCATTGTGTAATGACTCCCTTTAATCCTAGCAGTATTCTTTGTTTAGAAATCTATTTTCTTTTACATTAATATAAGCCTTCCAGCTTTCTATTGATTATAGTATGGTACATTTTCTTTCAATTGGCCTTCTACGTTTAATCAATTTCTGCATTTATATTTAAAGTGAATTTCTTTTTTGCAGTACATAAATGTCTTGCTTTTTATTCAGTCTCATATTATCTGCCTCAAAATTCTGGTGTTTAGACAATTTACATTTAAAGTCATTATTGATATATTTGCATTTAAATCTACTATTTTGCTATATGTGTTCTATTAGTATCAACTGTAATTGTTCCCATTTTCCAATTTTTGCCTTCTAGTCTGAAAATTCTTGCTGTTAGAAATTGATCATATTTTAGGCTGAACCCTGCCACTAAAATGTCACTGCAATTTCTTTGAATGCAGTTTCCATGCAAGGTGCTCATGGAGAACACAAATATGGCAGAGATACGGAACTTTTAAAACAAATGTATTATAACTTTTTGTGCCACCTTGTGAATGAATAATGATTGATAAGATTAAGTCTGAGGCTAGCTGTATGAAATATGGAACTGGAAAACTTTAGCTCAATGAAAGCATTCTTATATTTAAAAAATAGCCAATCATTATAATTAATCAGCTTTTCCAGGTCATATATTTACTAAATGACATTGAAACCACTCCACTGTAAAGACAGCTCAATAGGTACAACTCCTTCTTTTCTTATCGTTTGCCCCATTTTTCAGAAATTCTATTTCTAGGATCATGATCTTTTAAAGCTTGATATAATTTAGAAAGCATTAGTTCAATTCCCCCAACATCAATATGGAAATAGGAATTTCGACAATTTGGAAAACCTGAGTCCTGATCAGTTTAAGTGAATTGCTCTAATTTAAAGAGATATGGTTGGGAAGCGGATGTGGCTCAAGCAATTGGGCTCCTGTCCACCATATAGGAGGTCCAGGGTTTGATTCCCAGGGTCTCCTGGTGAAAGGCAAGTGGGTCTACATGGTGAGCTGGCCCGTGCAGCAACCTGGCCCGAGCAGAGTGCTGGCCCAAGTAGGAACGCTGACACACGTGGAGTGCTGGCCCGTGCAGGAGCACAGGCCCGCAGAGATAGCTGGCACAGCAAGATGACGCAACAAAAAGAGACACAGAAGAGAGACAATAAGAGACCCAGCAGCCCAGGGAGTTGAGGTCACACAAGAGGTTGAGTGCCTCTCTCCACTCTGGAAGGTCCCAGGATCAGTTCCTGGTGCCACCTAAAAAAAAGACAAACAGACATAGAAGAACACATAAAGAGCAGACAGTGAGCACAAAACAACGAGGTGGGGGGAGGAATAAATAAATAAATAAATCTTTAAAAATAAAGAAAGAAAGAAATATTGTTCACAGATACTGAAATAAAACTTAGGCTTCTTGGTCCAAGTTTGTTAAAAACTGTGAAAGGCCAGTGATTTAGCCTGCTTATATAGGCCTGCCACTGTTTCATGTATACAGGCAGAGGTCTCCAGACTCATGCGTCAGATAAAAAACACAGTTTATTTCTCATATCAATAGGAGTAGCCAATTATCAGTATTTTTATTTTTCCGTGAGCTCTTATTCCCACAGTGTGACACAAAGAGGGTCAAGTGATGCCTGCTCATGCATAAGCATGTGCTATTGGAGAGGACCTTTACACTTAAGGATGCTGAATATTTTATAATGGGCTGTAGGCTCGCCTTATTTTTACCAGAGGGAGTCATTATTCTTTACTGGACACTAAACAAACCTGTCCTTTGCTCCAGAGGTAGACCCTATCTCTTTACAGAGCAAATGAGTCTCTGGAACAAATGGGATCAATGTTTCTGATCATAGGATGGCCAGAAACAAAGGACACCCATGGATAATTGTCCCCCAACACAGTCAAGAGCTCTTTCTACAATAATCCTAAAGTCTTTCTTTAATACTACCCTCTAGTATTTTGCTATAGTCACTACATTTTTCATTTATAATTTTTCTTTGTGTATTTTCCCTTTGCAACTTCATAATTCAAGCTACAGGGTACACAATCATCCTTATTCCAAATTTTTAGATGAGAAAAACAAGGCACATTGATTTAATGGATTCTCAAGGTCTGATAAATATTTGCTAGTGGAAATAAATCCAGGGTTTTCTGACTGTTAGTTAACTCTCCATATTCTTGACATACCTCACACAGATACTAGCATTTACTCTGATTCTTCGATTCTCTGAAATGGAACAGCTACATGCAAGAAGAATGGAAGGGACTACATAAGTGACTCACTGCAGAGTGAGAACTGACAGCTATAGGAAAGGAACGTGAAGCAAGAAAAAATAGCTGTGGCAGGGTAATCAAAACAGGGAGACTTCAATGAAAGAACAAGTGTGGTATTTGAGGCTTTCATGGATGCCAGAAAAAATCATATCCTTAGAACTAAGCCATTCCTGTGGGTGTAAATCTATTGTAGGTGGGACCTTCTTTTTGATTAGATTGCTTCAGTAGGCATGGGCAAGGATGGTTCTTTATCTTCTTACTGGAGTCCATTATAAACTGGATGAACAGAAAGAAAGAACACAGGGGCTCAAAGAGGACCCAACAGAAGCTGAGAGATGAGGCCACAGCTGGAGCAGCCAGAAGCTGAAGGTTATGGAGCCTGGAGGAGATGGCAGAGACCAGCATGTCCTTCCCTTGTGACAGTGGTGTCCAGGATCACCTGCAGCTGGTCTTCAGTAAGAGAGCATCACCTGATGATGCCTTGATTTGGACACTTTTCTCAGCCTCAGAAACTTGAGCTTGCAAGAAGAGAAACCCCTATTATAAGACCCAACCTATTTCTGGTATGTTGTTTTCGGCAGCTTTTAGCAAACTAAAATAACCAGATAACATGCAAACTGAAGAGACAGTCACACAAATGGAGCCAGATTCTATAAATTGTGATTGCTCCTGAGAACACAGGTTGCCTGATCTATGAACAATGTTGAAATCACTGCATAACTGTTTCTTTTCAGATACACATACAGAGGTACTCACCAATCATAGCCACTAGTACCACTAGTACCATCTCTACACAAAAAACAAAACCATAAATTCATGAAACTGTAATCTTAAACCATGAAAAAAAGGGAATGGAGTTTGGAAATAAAAATTTTGTCTGGTACACTTTTCACAGACTAGTTTATCTGTATAAAAGAAAGTGAAAGGCTTGGCTTGTCCCCTGCCAGTATCATACAGTTCCTTCAGTCTTCAGAAATTATGCAGCCTCCAGTAAACAGAATAGGTTAGAGTGCCTGAGTGCAGTAGCAAGTAGTGAGCTACTTTTTTCATGTAGATATCTAACTGATGAGAAATGCAAGCTAGTAGATTTATTTCACTCAGGCATGAATGTTTTGCCCAGAATGGGATGCTTTGGAAAAGGAAATGTTTGACCATAGTACTAGGAAGGAAAAGAAATGACTAATCTAATTTCATTGCCCGAGTGCATTCTTTCAGTTGTAAGAAAGGGAACTGCACAATATTAAAGCAATCTGGAGAATGTAGGTCAGTGAGAATATTGTTGTACCAACATTTGCAAGGAAAGCGGCAGCAATGGATTTTAAAAATTCAAAGGGTTCCTTATATAGCCACTAATAAAAGACACCAAAATGCTGTTAGTAGCAAATTTAAAGAGGCTTATTCTTTGTTGTGGTTAAGCTCAGCAGGCTTGCTTATTTTACAAACAATATCCACCCATTCTCTGTGTAATTCACACAGTTGATACAGTATCTCAAAAAGTTTTTATACATATAAGTATTTATCACATATATCATTTTAAAATAAAATATTGGACAGGATATTATTTATGAGACTTTATTTGAGAAGTTTATGACTCATGAATTGGGCAGCATCCAAAGTGCATGTGGAAAGGAGCTCTAAGGAGGGTGTGGAAAAAGGAAGCTTATTTAGGTCAAATGTGGAAGTAAGCAAGGAATTGTTCTGATTGGCTAGCATCAAGTTTCCATTTTACATAGAACTGTCTTACAAAGTGGGAAGCAGATAAACATTGATTACTGTAGTCTGTCTAATATGAAAATATGTCACTCCTGGACTGAAATGAAACTGGTTTATCATCAGGTGTTGCTTATCTGCAGTTCCATGGGGAGTATTCCACTGTTCAACTTTCTTGGAAAGCCCCTGTAGGCCAATAGTTTATAGCTTCTGGAAAAGCCCTTCTCAGAAAGGGATCCCTCCCATCAATTCCAACTGTGGAGGGCCAATTTAGTTGACTTAACAATATTAAAGTCAATGTCTTTAGATATTTAGACTGACTACCTGTTATATGATCAACTTAATTTATGTATATTTAATTTTCTTTGTTTTTTTGATGGATATTATGGCTATTTTATTTCCTCTTGTTCTGCAAAACTTACTTTATAAATGAAGAATTTGTTTCTTCATGTTTACTAGTTAAAACCTTTGGAAAAGAATGAGGAAAAAAAACAAAATAGCCCTATTAGATCTAACTGATTTATGGATATGCATATTTTAAGAATACATTGACGTCAGTAGCACACATGTCATAGGATGTAACTCATGAAGCTTTATGAGACAAATGTTATTTTCATTCTACAGAAAACTCTTTACAACAATATCATGAGAAAAAATGATACATAAACTAAATCTCTAACATGGGTGAAGTATGAAAAGGTTATCACTTTGTTTTCTTATAATATTGCTAGCTTGTTGTTTTTCATTTTCCTCTGCTTATTGATTAATTTATATTGAACAAGCTCTTTTGTTGCTACAAATATTCATTTAAAGCTGGTGGCACCACCAAATTCTTTATTTGAGGGGATTTTAACCTCAACAACATGCCCTCAATAGATCTTTCATAATTTCATCATGGTTTTCTAATTGTTTCTCAATCCTTCTATAATCTTCACAACTGTCTTGGTATGATGGTAGTAGAAGGCTACAGAAAAGAGCTGGCTGGTTCTCATGAGGTGCTATAATTGGGTGAAGGATTTAAAGTATGAATAATAAAACATTTTTTTTAAATTATGTCTTTGGAACAACCAGCAAGATGGCAGCAAGGTAAGGTGCTCCTAGAATCAACTCCTGCTACAGGGCAGTTAGTAATCACCCCAAAGGACTTGTTTGGGCACTCCAGGAGACCAGAAGTGCATCCTGCAGCATCCTTGAAAGAGTGGAAAGAGAAAACTGCCCATCTACAGAGAAGATTCATAATTCGAGCCCTCCACGCCACAGAGGCCGGTGCCCATCCACCACTGGAGGCACAAGCCGCCTTGGGACTGTTCCTTGGCTGGAATTGGAAGCTCCACTTCCCTTTTCAGGGGGAGGAAGAGACGGTTGGGCATCAACTTCAGCTACTGATTAGTAAATTCAGCGGGCTAAAGTATAATCCTAAGAACAGCTAAAGTTTGGACCTGTCCAAGTCAGATAAAGGCCAGTAGCAGCCATCTTAACTCTGCGCCTGACATGAGGGGAAGCGGGTCTAACTGAAAATCACAGTGCTGGCAGGGACCAGCTTCTTCCCATCCAGATCAGATTGCAGTGCTAACCTAAGCCCCAGGCCTACCTTGGAGAGGGAGGAAGCTGGGGAGAGCTGCGCCAGCCTCTCCGGGAAACTACAGGCCACACCGTGGAGGCCAGTGATCATCCTTCTTTGGTGGCACAAGCAAACCAGGAGCATTTCTGTGGCAGGAATTGGAAGCTCCATTTCCCAAAAACAGGGGAGGAAGAGATGGTTAGCCACCAATTTCAGCTACTAATTAGTCTGTTCAGCTGGCTAAAATATAACACTAAGAACAGCTGAATATTGAACCTGTCCAAGTTGGAAGGAGGCTGGTAGCCACCATTTTGACTCCACCCCCAGCATGAAGGGAAGCTGGGCTAACTGAAATCATGGTGATGGTAGGTTTCAGGGAATAAATGACAGCAAGAGATGTGCAAACATATG
Organism: Cabassous unicinctus; assembly: GCA_029593785.1. NCBI lineage: Eukaryota > Metazoa > Chordata > Mammalia > Cingulata > Chlamyphoridae > Cabassous > Cabassous unicinctus. The sequence continues at coordinate 1,843 of JAQZBX010076178.1, read as the reverse complement.
TGCCATGGGTGTCCCAGAAGGACAAGAGAAGGGAAAAGGGGCAGAAGGAATGTTTGAAGAAATAATAGTAGAAAATTTCCCAACCCATTGAAGGACATAGATATCCATATCCAAAAAGCATGACATACTCCCATCTGATAAAATCCGAATATACCAACTCCAAGACACATACTAATCAAAATGTCAAATGCCAAAGACAAAAAGAGAATTTTCAGAACAGCAAGAGAAAAGCAATGCATAACATATAAGGGATACCCAATAAGATTAAGTGCTGATTTGTCAACAGAAACCATGGAGGCAAGAAGACAGTGGTATGATATATTTAAGATACTGCAAGAGAAAAACTTCCAGTCAAGGATCTTATATCTGGCAAGATTGTCTTTCAAAATTGAGGGCAAGTTTAGAACATTTACAAATAAACAGAAACTGAGAGAGTTTGTAACCAAGAGACCCGCTTTGCAGGAAATGCTAAAGGATGTGCTACAGCCTGAAAAGAAAAGACAGGAGAGAGAGGCTTGGAAGAGACTCTAGAAATGAAGATTATATCACTAATAATTATTAAAAGTGTCAAAAGAGTGGTGAAAATAAAATATGACAGATAAAACCCATATATTTAGGAATAAACTTAACCAAGGATGTAAAGCACTTGTATTCAGAAAACTACAACTCATTGTTAAAAGAAATTTTTTAAAAAGACCTAAATAATTGGAAGACTATTCTATGCTTACAGATTGGAGGATGAAATATCATTAAGATGTCAATTCTACTCAAACTGATGTACAGATTCAATGCAATCCCAGTAAAAATTCCACCAGCATTTTTTAAATAAATGGAAAACAAGATTATCAAATTTATTTGGAAGGTTAAGAGGTCCTGAATAGCCAGAAACATTTTAAAAAGGATAAGCAAAGTTGGAGGACTCTCATTTCTGGTCTTTAAGTAGTATTACCTAGCCACAGTGGTAAAAACAGCATGGTACTGGCATAAAGACAGACACATAGACCAATGGAACCAAACTGATGGTTAAAAAGCAGAACCTCTCATTTATGGTCAGGTGATTTTTGATTAGCCTGTCAAGCCCACCCAGCTTGGGCAGAACAGTCCATTCAACAGATGGTGCTGAGAAAACTGGATGTCCATAGCAAAAGAAGGAAAGAGGACTCCTATCTCACACCTCATACAAAAATTAACTCAAAATGAATAAAAACAACCTAAGTATAAAAGCAAGAACTATAAAGCTTCTAGAAGAAAATGTAGGAAAATATCTTCAAGACCTCATAGTAGGTGGTGGATTCTTAAAGGAGATAAGAAGCAGACTGAGATGGACTATTAATATTGTATGTAGAAGTTTTAATTAGCTTTACGGCAAAAGTGTGGAAATGTACAGAGTTGGTGGTAACACATTATAGTGAGTTACAGCTGGTTTATAAATGGGGATGTGGCTGAAAATGGCAGTCTAGGATGTAAATGCCAACTGACAGAAAGTTAGAGAATAATCTAGGGACTGAATAGTGCACTAAACCTAGAGGTAGATGAGAATTGTGGTTGATGGTACAGATGCAAGAGTGTCCTTTGTGAGCTAGAGCAGATGTACATCACTGTTGCAGGGTGGTGGGAATGTGGAGAGGCATGGGAAAAATACAACTGAATTGATCTGTGGGCTGTGGTTAACAGTAATAATGTAATATTCTTGCATCTATGCCAAAGATGTACTGTGTTGATAATGGGGGAGTATGGAAAATGTGTGCCAAATATACGCTATGGATCTGATATTAATCGGATGGTATTATCTCATAATCTGTAACAAATGTTCCACCACGGTGTGGTGTGTTGATAGAGGGTT
>JAQZBX010076177.1:0-14474 GCA_029593785.1 Cabassous unicinctus | reverse complement strand
TTTCATGTGAATGAATCTTGTGTGGAATAAGATTTGGTTATACTTGAGATGACTTTATTACCTTATTTGTGCAACTTTCTACTTTGTCAAGCTATAAAAACTAAGGTCTAAGAATCATTTTTCCTATTTGGTTAAGTATTTAATATGGAGGTTTTAGCTATTGCATAATTATTGCATAGAAATCACTTTCAAAATATGGAAATTGTTAATAGAATTCCTTACCTTCCATAAGTACATAAATGTTGCTCTTGAAGTATGCCAATAATTTACACTTGATACCTGTTTGCTTCATCTGTAACCATCACTTATACTCTTGGTAAAGAATATTGAGCATGAACTTGAATTCATATTTGAGTTCTAACTTGTTAGATTAGGTTATTTTGCTTACTCTACTTTTTCACGCTTCCACCAAATTTTTAAAAATAAAATGAGTTGGCCTCTACCTTAAAAGTGAAAATTGGTAAATAATGTGTGTAGGTTTCCCTTTCTCTCTTTCTTTCCCCTTTAGTGGTCTCTGATCTCTGATTAAGAAAAAATTAAATATTATTTTTCATTAAAATTTGAATATATTTCTCCATATGTTAAAAGGTAATAGCTACTAAATTTAGTTTTAAGTAGATATATCCATGAGAGTAATGGTGTTGATGGTGAGAGTGATGGTGATGGCAGTTGTGGTGTCATAGATGGTAGTAACGGTGGTGACAGATTCGTGAAGGTGGTAGTGGCAGTGCTGTTGATGATACTGGTGTTGGTTGTGATGGCAGGGGTAAAGGTACAGATGGTAAAATGCTGGCAGTGTTGGCGGCAATGGTGATGCTGGTGGTTTGGTGATGCTGAGGATAAAACAAATTTAGAAGTCATTTGTAAACACATTATAAGTTATATTGTAAACCTCAATTTTTTCAAAAAATTACAATACGATTTACACATCCTGCTTGCAAAATTCTACCTGTATTAATTATGCTCCCACTAATTGATCCTTAGTTTTATGAAAAGAGAAAGGAAATTGGGAAATATATGTACTAATAGGGTTATTTTGAAGTCGTTCAGTGATAAGAATCAAATCTAGTTGGATGCTTATAGAGTTTCATATACAGCAAGTTTACCAACTCCAAATAAAATTGCCATTCTGAGTGTAATCACTGGAATCATCTTAATATTTAAATTTGTATTGAAGAAATTATAAGTCGCCCAAACAGAATTGAGAATGCAAAATCAGTTATAGAGTCAAGTTTCCTGGGATTTAAAACCAGTCTCTACCATTCAATAACTCTGTGACCTTGAAGAGATGACAAACTCATGAGGGTTAATAAATGCTAATTATTGTTATTAAGTTTTACAATTTGAAAAGAGTATATTGATGAATCTACTTAGACCAAGAAGAATTGTCTTTTCTCTATGAAATTAGCTTAAAACCTTACTCTAAATTTTTCTGAATTATTTTAAAATACAGAAAGCATATCTAGAAGAGTATAAAGATAAATGTTTGATATATTTGAAAAGTAAGAAATAGATATAAAGAAGAAAGACAATTGAATGATAAGAAAAATAAATATCTTTGTGGTGGGAAGAAAAAGTTTGTAAGGAAAATTTATCAACATCTATCCAAGTGTAACATCTTCATACCATTTATTTGACTCTGAAATTTTATTGTAAAAGTTTATCCAACAGAAATACTTAAATCTATACTTATATATCTATAACTATCTCAGAATAGATATACATATACAGATATGTTCACCTCAGCATTGTTGTAAAGTAAAAATTTAGAAATAAGATAAATCCCCATATATTGACATGGAATGTTAAGGATGAAAATTCATTCATTAAAAGATAATGTACAGTATATATATGTATGAAATATAATATATTTTGTATAAATTTATTAAAATTCAGACACAAATATACAAATTCAACATTTCTTCATACAAATGCACACCTGGAAGATTAAAGAACATGCAGTTCATTACACAGTTAAAAGGCATTGCTGAAGTCTAAATTGGACCTGGTATATGTAGCTTCAAGTCCGTTGTTCTCTATTCTACACTTTATCATGTCTCTTATCACTGTCTCCGGGATTTCACTCATGCTGCTCCTCCTGCTGGGGTCAGCCTCTGGTTTTCCTCTCTTATGTCTTGTCTAGCTTTAAGGTAAAATCATATATTTTCCTTCCATTTCTTCATTGCACAGTGATTAAAAAGGCTATTTTGTAAAATTTTTAGGCCTGCCTCTTATAAAAGGGAATGGGACCACATCTGATACTTCTTATATATTCCTCAGATTTGTAGCATCTGCTAAGCTTTTGAAATTCTTGTTGTCTACTTAAAAAATTAGTGAAGGTGAGTGAAGTTGATTGGCAGAGAAAAAGAGAAAGGTTAACTAAAATTGTCCCTTTCCTCATTTGAACAGCCTTTTGAAAAAATTGTTTCTACCTGACCTGCTGTGGAGAGAGAAGGGAAATATCATTAAGGCTGCTGACGGTTGTGATTCCAGACTGAACTGGAAGTGCAAGGTACTGTTTGGTCCTTGGTTTGGCTGGAGCATGTGGTAGGATACAAATGGTCAAGATTGCAGCTAGTAAATGCATGAATGAGGCTGGTTAACAGAGGAATAGCAGGCAGACTCTGACAACAGGTCCTTGCTCAAATCTGGAGCACGTGTTGCAGAGCATTCCCTGTGCTCCCCGGCTCATTACAGTTTCTTTCCAATTGATAAAATATCTTGAACTGTATTGGTGCCCACTGTGTCTTTAATAAATTATTAGCAACTTTGGCAATTGTAAAAGAAGTAGCAAACCTTTAGCATCTATATATGGAAGTAAGAGAACTATCAAATAATCAAGCTATACAGGGACACACTTTTTATAAATACATGGAATAAATATCCATGGTGGTAAACGTGATTGCAGACATCAGGGAGGAAAGGAGGCATGGAGGAAGACTGGTGATGGGTTAAGTGATGGCAGAGGGCAGGGTCAGAGGCAATAGGCAAAGCTGGAGATTACAGATATAATGAAATGATTGTGAGAAACATTTGAATATTGCTTCCAAAGCATCCTCATGTGTATGACTCCCTTTAACCATCACAGCAGTCCTGTGAGGTAGGATGTGTAGATATTGGGTGACTAAGAAACATAATAGTTAATAGCTTATTCTCTGGAGGTAATCACATGCTAGCAAAGAAGATGTGAAGAAGTGATGCAACTAACTCTTACTTGCGTTTCAGAAATTCCACACAATCATAATACTCTAGTTAGCTCTTTTGATTATTAGATGAGAAAAAGTCCTTTGCACATTGTCCATAAGTTGTAAGACTTACATAGATGTTACCTAATGTTTATTTTTACTTAATTGTGCTGCTGCAGAAATTGAGGTTGGGATAGTTGAGATGACAAAGCCAACAATTGACTTGGCTCTGACTTTGAGATAGGTTTGCTGTTTATGGGTCCATTGGATTTCCCTGCAAATAGAAAGTGTTTCTGTGGAAAGAAACTGGTGTGAGTCTGGCAGGAAGCAGGTAGCATTGAAAATGGAATGAGTAAAAAGAGGAGAACAGAGAAATGCAGTTGAATAAGTATGGAGGAGAGGAGATGATAAGAAAGTTGAATAATTTTTTACTGTATGGTTAGGCACTCTAAGTTTCAAGCTATAAGGCCTGGCAGGGCATTAGATATCATTGAGAGTTGTGGCTTTCACTTTTAAACAATTTTTTTCTAACTTTTCTAACAGGACATGAACCACCTCTAAGGAATCATACCCAGAGGCATAAACGACTAATGCAAATAAAATCTCAGTGTTTGTGTTTGAGGAGGGCTGAATCCCTGATGTTGTTACTAATCTAGTGACACAACCTCACTCTGCAGAAGATGAAACTGAGCCTCAGGGATGCCAGTAACATGCCCAAATAACGGACTAAGTTAGTGACACAATCTGGAAAAAAGAAGCCAGTTCTCATTTGCTGACTCCGCAGCCTGTGTTCCCTATACTGCACAAGCTCTTTTAAAAAAGAACAACTCAGTTGTGGGGCTAGGGTGGAGGACGGTGGGATTAAGTCATATGAATGTAATGACACTTCCATAGTCTTCTCTGGTCCTTCTCCACTTTGTGTAAAGGGTGGGGCAGACGGTTGGAGTTGGTCAAAAGCAAGTGTGTCCTCTCTGCATTCACAAAGTGGTATAATCCAAATATCAGTTGGAAGCTATACTCTTTGCAAATTTCCTACCATGCCACCAGCATTTTAAGCCAGGTTCTCATTGTAGCTTCTCTTCCTGGTTGCAGTGGTAACTCCCCTGCAACACCACATAATCTGTTCTTCTCTCCAGTTGTAGATTATAATATTTAAGAATTTGAGCTGCACAATTAACATACCAGTGTCACAGCATATTAGATGTATAATATGGATAAGGTGTTCAATTTCTTGAGGCTTCAGTTTTCTCTTTAAAATGGAAGTAGAAATGGTTCCTATCCCATAAGGGATCATGATAATTAAATGGGATGATACATGTAAACCTGAGAGCCCAGCACCACAGTTAGTGAACTTAAAAGCTAATTGTCTAATTGTCATCATTTTTGTGCTCCAGAATCCTATGTTCCATTTAGTGAGCAGTGGTACTGAAAGGAATGACTTGGGCTGATTCAGGTTCATGAAAGGGATAGAATTAGTTATATTGTAGATCTGGGTCTTTGCTGGAGCATCATGATTGGTAACCCTTATCATAGGGAAATATATTAGCCAGGAATTATGTAATCATTAGCTTCTGGTGTATTTTGACCATTTAATATTTAAATTACAAAATCACAAAAGAATCACCACATTGTTTAAAAAAGAGCACAGGAAGAAGAATGAACTTCACCAAATACTCCATTTTGAAGATAAAATGGGATAATGATTGTAATATTTTTAGGACAGTGTTTGGTATCTAATAAACTTACTACATAATTTCTAGAGAAGCAGTATTGATGTTTAGGAGCACTGATTCTGTAGACAGAAATAGTTCACATTCTGACTTCACCACTTACCAGCTGAGCAACATTGTTAAGTTTCTTAAACATTCTAAGATTTAGTTCCTTAATCTGTAATATAGAGCTAATTATAGGGTTAGTCTAGTGCCTGGAACAAGGCAGATGCTCAATAATAGTTACTTATTAATAATGACATTTTTAAAGGGGTAAGAAGGAGGAAGAGAAACCTATTTTACATGGAAGAATCAACTGAAAAAAGAGGATAAAATGTATGCTGGAACCTTGCGTTAAAGAACTATCTGTCTTTTAAGTTTCTTAGCACATTCTAAAAGCAAGACATGGATAGTGAATGAACGAATGAATGAAAATTTTAAAAAATGATTTTACTGAGTTTCTGGAAATAGATTAAGCCAAAAAGTCACTAATTGTAAATTATATGTTTTTTTCTTTTTTAAGGTTTTCCAACTCTCATCTGGAGCTCATCTTAGTACTTGATAAATGGGAAATCAAAACAAAGTGACAGAATTCATTATTTTGGGTATTACAAAGAATCCAAAGTGGTAGAAAATATTCTTTGCTGTGTTCCTTTTTTTTAAATCCTGTTTTAAAAAATAATAATATATATATTTTAAAAGATACTTACATTACAAAAATGTTACAAAATATATATAGGGATTCCCATATGACCCTTCCCCACACCCTCCTACATAAACATCCTTCATTAGTGTGGCACATTCATTGCAATTGATAAACGCATCCTGGGACTTTGCCACTGAGCGTGGACCATAGTTCACATTGTGGTCTACACTCTCTCCCACACAGTTCTGCATGTTATGTGATGATATAAAATGGCCTATATCTGTCATTACAATGTCATTCAGGATGATTCTTATGTCCCAAAAAACCCCCATATTAAAACAGTTTTACCCTCTCCCTGATCCCAGAGCCTCCAGTGGTCACTGCTTCCACATCAATGTTGTAATTTCTTCCAATGCTAGAATCACAATATGTCTATAGTAGAATACCAGTAAGTTCACTCTAGTCCATAGTTCCTTCCCCAGTCATGAGGATTCTGAGAAGGTAATGTCTACTCCACCTCTAATTGAGAGGAGGCTTCTATCCCATACAGCTGATGGATGGGAATCTCTTGCTTGCAGTTGTTGGCTCTCTCATTTCCTTGGTATGGTGGTTGTTAATTCTCACCTCCTTATTAGTTGTCCTGGGTGAGTCCAATGAACTAGAGAGTAGGTGTTGCAATTCCACTGAGTTCTGGGCTAAGCTGGCACATGGACAGACCAAAGAATCCAGTCTCTTGGATGTACACCTACAAACTCCAGCACCAAATATAGGTTTAAACAGAAGGGACAGATAAGCCATGTGTAAGGAAGCCATAATTCAGTCCATCTCTGTTACTCTCAGGAGCACACACTCCATAGTAGGGTCCACTGGCAAGGCACCAAACTCCAGAGTTATCTTCCTTGACCATAGGACCTGCATGTCTCCAGAGTCCTCAGGAGACCCATTATTTGGGGTAGTATCTACTTTGTCTATGAGATCCTGCTGAGATGTGCATAAGTATGACCTCTGGGATGACCTCCTGACTCACTTTTGAAGTCTCTTAGCCATATAAACTCATTTGTCTTTACCTTTTCCCACTTTTATTTGAAGTGCTTTTCCAGATGAATTACTATCAAACTAGTTGGTGCTTGGTAGTAATCCCTCAGTACCAGGAAAGCTCATCTCAGGGAGTGATGCCCCACACTGGAGAGAAGGTAATGCATTTATATGCTGAGTTTGTTATAGAGAAAGGCCACATTTGAGCACTAAGAAGGGTCTCAGGAAGCAACTTTCAGGCACGCCACAACGACAGGTTAAATTTCAATTTTAAGATCAAAGGCTCATAAGCATCATCATCAATATCAAAGGCCTATCAATAGATCAGAGCTGCAGAAGGTATTCTCTGCTGTGTTTCTAATCATGTATGTGGCCACATTGATGGGAAACCTGCTCATTGTGGTAACCATGATCACATATCATTTTCTGAGATCACGTATGTAGTTTTTCCTGACTTTGTTTTCCCTCATGGATGTCACCTACTCTTCTGTCATTGCCCCCAAGATGATTCTGGGCTCCCACTTTCAGAACACTACCATCTCCCTGGAAGATTGCAAGATCCAGCTCTTTGCAGAACATTACTTTGTTAGTGTAGGCATCTTCCTTCCCATTGTTATGGCCTGTGACTGCTATGTGGCTATATGTAAGCCCCTGCACTACCAGATCATCATGAGTTCTCTGATGTGCTGCTTGCTGCTGGGGGCAGCCTGGATGGGGGGAACTAGGCACACAATAATACAGCTACTGTTTATTTACCAAATACAGTTCTGTGGCTGCTCCAATGTCATTGATCACTTTATATGTTATTTGTTTCCATTATTGAAACTGGCCTTCATGAGAACCCACCGCCTGGGCCTCCTTGCCATCCTCACCAGTGGGGTGATGCGTGTGACCATCTTCTCTTTGCTCTTTGCCTCCTATGTGGTCAACATCTGCTGCCTGAGGTCCTGCAGCTCTGAAGGACAGTGCAAAGCCATCTCCACTTGTGGCTCCCGCCTCATGGTGGTTGTCTTGTTCTTTGTGCCACATATCTTGTACATGAGACCTGTGGCCACTTAACCAATAGACAAGGGGGATGGTGATCTTCACCATTGTAGAACCCTTGTTAAATCCCTTAATCTACACTCTGAGGAATGTGGAGGTGAAATGTGCTATGAAGAAACTTTGGATTAAACAAGAAGCTTTGTGTGGTAAGTAACTGTCATGTGTTTCCCTTAAAGATAATTTATTCTGTCAGAAATGTGGGAGAAGTAAAACTGTACATTCTCTGCTAGCAGTCAGAGTGATCTTTTGAAAATATCAATCTCATTTATGATTAAAGGCCTTTACAATTGAGGGATTACAAAACTATCCTGCTTTATACCCTTCCTTGGCTCCCCATTGTCTTTAACAAATCCTTGTTTTGCCTTGTATTTCCTTCATTAACCTGATTACTACCTCTACCTTTCCAAACACATCTTGAACTCTTCAACCCCTCTTTCACTGTACCCCAGCCATATTTTTATTTCACCTGATCTGAGAGCTAGCTACGACCTTTCTCACATCAGTGCTAAGATGCATCCTGAGAAATTGGTCTAAATTTGGAGGAAATGGGTTTCAAAAAAGTAAATTAATTATTTTTTGTAATGAAGCTTTGCTTAGATATAGCTTATATAACAAAGAAATTTGGCCCAAAAAACGGGTCTTTGAATTTTAATACTATACTGCAATTGGACTTGTTTTGTAAATGGCAAGAGAAATGCGTAAAAGTCCTCTGTGTTCAAGTTTTCTTTGAGTTGTGGAAAGATAAGGAAACTAGAAAGAGTTGTAAGTTAATGTTGTGTGAGTCCACTTCATGCCACACAAATTACTAAACTTTTAGAAGCAGTCAAACTACCTGCAGAAGTAGCTGTAGTGCACTGCTGGGGACACCAAAAGGGAGATTCCTATGTAGCCCTAATAAACAAGAAAGGAAACCAAACAGAAAAAATGGCTGCAAGAAAGGGTTACCCTCCTAGTCAAGTAGCCACACTCATTAAACCTCAGATTCCTCAACATATAGGGGAAGTTTTCTGTCTGGTCTATACCCCTGCAAACCTCAAACATGCAAGAGAATGAGGTTTTCAAGAAAATTCAGAGAAACTAGAAAGAGGGAGTAAGTAGTTGAAAAACAGTCATAAACAATTTTATATGCCTGAAATATCCTCTAGTCTCTTACTATCACCAGACCATATATTTGGGACATCAAGCACTGCTGAGCCTTCTTCAAAAACTGGTAGTAGGACCTCACCTTGCTTGAGAGGTACAGAAAGTCACCAACCAGTGTCTTACTTGCCAGAAAAATAACCAAAATGAACATCGTAGACTTATTGGGACACAAATTTGAGGGCTTGCCTCAGCTGAATACTGGCAAGCAGATTTCACAGTAATGCCAAAAATCAAAGGAAATTTTAAATATCTTTTAGTATTTATAAGACATCCTTTCAAGGTGGGTGAAAGCCTTTCCTTGCCACACAAAGTGGCATTCCACAATAACTAAGTTCCTCCTCCAGAAAATCATCCCAAGGTTTGGACTGCGCCAAACAATTCAGTCAGAGAATGGGCTTACTTTTATTTCAACTGTGGTGCAAAGTGTTAACCAGTGTCTTAGAATTAAGTGAAAATTGCATGCAGCCTGGAAACCTGAGTCATCAGGAAAAGTGGAAAGAATAATCTATTCTTTAAAAAGAAACCTTAAGTAAAATTTGTCAAAAAACACACTTAAGATAAACAGAAGCACTTAACCTAGCTCACCTTCAGATTAGGGTGGCTCCTAGAAGAGGACTTGAGTTAAGTTCTTCCAAACTAATGTATGGAAGGCCCTTTCCAAGCAAACTAAAGAAAAAAGCCCAATTCATCAATAACCTTAGAGGGAGCCCTCCAGAAGTGGGCCTTGGAGTCAGGAGAACTCCTCACCACCATGTATGCATATACAAATATACACTTAAAATACCCCACTAACCAGTCTCTCCAACCCTTCTCAGTTGGAAATCAAATTCTTTTAAAAGTTTAGAAAAACAAACACACTGGAAATCAGCTTAAACCTAAGCAGGAAGGACCTTACACAGTACTATTAACCTCTCATTCTTCTCTTAAGTTACAGGGAATCAAGCCCTAGGTCCATCATACCAGAGCAAAACCTTACTACTTATCAGAGCAAGCAGATAAAGGAGGTCTTGAGCCAGAGGTCACACTAGAACATGAAGCAAAATATGAGATGTTGCCAGTTGAGAGCCTGTGATTCCTGTTCTAGAAGAAAAAAACTCCAACAAAACTAATCTTTTTCTTTCTTCTACAGGACCTGCCAGCAACCAGCCTTGAGGGAAGATGTTGATCATGCCTCACACATATTTTGCAAATCATCCAAAACCTCTGCAATGAAACCGAGTGTTAGTACTGTGTAAATTTGCACCATTAATATCAAGTGATATCTGGGCCAACAATATTATGGAATGCTTCAGTTAATCTGCATCTTGAAAACAATGGTCAAGAAAGCCCACTTAAACAAAGTTCTCTCAACTCACTTGTGCAAAACCTAAATGCTACACATCAAATCATTATAACACCTCCAATAACTGGAGAAATGTTTGCTGTAAATAATAATCATAAATAAAGCATTTGCATTTTAGCCAGTTCTACAAGGTCTGGACCACAACTTGGCTCACTGGATCCAAAGCAATGTAATTTGTCTGTCTGTATTCCCCCAAAATGTTAAAAACAACAGTGCAAATGTCTATACTAGAACTGCTAACTCAACAAATGATCATCTTACTTTGCATCTCCAATTAAAAGCTCAAATTCTTTAAAAAACAACCATACATTCATGCTTTTATAAAAAAAAAAAAACATTAAAACAAAATTCAACAAACTTTTGCAAAAACAGACCCCAAGGTATGTATAACATCCTCATTAACACCACAAATAATCAAAGTTACAGGCAACTAAACTCTTCCTATGAAAATCACCCTAACTTGTTTTATAATAAAGCTAAATCTATGTTCTTTTTAAAACTCCTAGGGGAAAACAATCCCATCACTCAAATATAAACCCATTTCTTAGTGCTGAGCTAATGCAAGGAGAAATTTCCCTTTTTATATCATGCTGTTAGCAGTTATACAAGCAAAACTGAAAACAAGATGTAATAAATATAACTTTTATCACTAGCTTAAATCCTTCAAACTTAAAAATATATTTTCTGTATAAAAATTCTTCTTATTTATCGCTTCCACCATATAGGAAAAAGCTTGGGAGCCTTAAAAATGTTTTCCCTGCAATATTCAAAATAAATGATAGCACTCCCTTGCCCTTCCCAGTAACAACACAATTTAAACCCAGAACAAAGTGAGCAATCCCATTAATCCCATTAATCCCATTCTTGGTAATCACAGCATCCACTAGAACTGCAGCTGCATCTTGTACCTAGCTTCTGATCTCCCCAAGGAAGTGGGAGCAAATATAGCTCAAATAGCAAACACTATCCTAACAGTACAAAAACAAATACATTCCTTAACTGTAGTAGTGCTGCAAAACTGCAAACACTTGATTTACTGAAAATTGCACAAAGAAAAACATGTTTCTTCCTCATAAGAGTGCTGTTACTTTACAGATGAATCAAGCAAAATCCTTGAAAACATAAAAAACTTAAAATCAAAACCAATAACCTCATAACACGGGAAAGTAATTTTTCTTTTTTAAACCCTTCTAGCCTTACCAAGCTGCTGTTCCCCTACATAAAACCATTAATTTTTATGTTAATTCTTTTAACAGTTGCACCTGTACTCATACCATGCATGCGAGGCTTTATTAAAAAGCAATTGCAATCTTTAAAAAACTAACTTTTCACAATAATTTCCTAAGAAAGCAACACCCATAATTTCAGCAAGAAATAGTTACAAGAAATCTGAACTTCGCCCCTTTCCCCTGTGATAAAAATATTACCAAATACTAGAAGGAGGGAATTGTTGGATGTAGGATGACCAAATACCTGAAAGTAACTCATTTCTCTCCCTGTTGCTAGGATAAAAAGGAAAGAGTTGTATGCAAATTAGAAGGTAATGAGATGCAATCCTCTCTTTCTGCCAGATTTTGCTTTTGGTGGTCAAGAATATCCTGTTGAAGCAATGAAGTATGAAAACCAGCTTCAACCAGTTCACTGGACCTGTACAGAAGAATCCCCTTGCCCTCCTCACTTCAACTTTCTTAATTAAAATGGTAACTCTCCCACCCAGGGATGAAGTTACATGCTCCTTTTTTGATCATGCAATGTATGTGCAAGTGTGATTTCCTGAACGTATTAATCATACAATTATATAACTATGTATGATCATCCATATGCATGAAAACTAATGCATAATCAAAGCAAATGTTAAGTAGTAACTTAGGTATTTAATAAAGAGTAGAACCACAACATGGGGAATCAAGTCTGACTTACTTTGAACTGACCTTGGCTCCTTACCTCCACAGACATAAAAAAAGTGAGTTTGCCTAACTCTCATGTTAAAGTTTTCTTCATGCCATCTCTAGCTATCCATAAAGGCCTTGCCATGAGGCCTAACACTATAGTTATATATTGTACTGTGTAGCCTATTGTTTTTTTCTCAACTTCAAATACATACAGAGGCCAGATAGATGAAACAAATAAGTGAAGACATTTAAGGAGAGGTGGGAATATGACATCTGGAAAGGGAACAGACTGCTCTCCATAAGCATCTACCACTACTCAGTTTTATCTGTTGTTGCCTTATGAAAATGTTTGTCCAAATTTACCCCTCAAGATGATTTTGAAGAGAAGACAGGCATTCATATTTTTATGTGAATTTTATTTATTTGAATTTATTGATGGCTGTGACAGTTTGGAGCTGGGTGGATCCCAGAAAATCATGCCCTTAGGGCTAATCCATTTCTGTGGGTGTGGAACCCTTTTGATTGGATCATTTCAGTTGAGGTCCTTTGATTGGAATTCATGACTCAGAGTGTGTCTTGGCCCTCTTGCAGGAGTCCTTTATAAATGGATTGATAACAGAAACAAACAGGAAAAAGGGGCAAAGTCACTAAAAGAAGGCCACCTGGAATCAGTGGAGAACAGGGGCTCTGAAAGGGGTCCCCAAAAGGGAAGGCCCACAGAGCAGCTTGAGACTGAAGAGACAAGGTCCAGAGGAGAGGGGGAGAGGAGCATACAGGATTGTATCCTCACATGTGCCTGACCATCCACAGCTGTAGCTCTGAGAGAAGGCAACTTTAGATGACACCTCCATGAGCCTGGTTGCCCAGAGTTGCAGCTTGGTGAGAAAGGGTCTATAGGTTATGCTTTGATGTGGACACTTTTACAGTCTCATTGTGAAATTCCTGTTATAAAAGTCAACCTATTTCTCGTATTTTGCATTGGAAATTTTTAACAAATTAAAACAATGGTTAATTCGGTTTCTTTAAAACCCTATGCTGAGCAACAATCTTTAAAAGAAAAACATGTTCAGGTTAATTTAGTACATAAGCTATGACGTTGGAAACTCTGTATTAATCAATGAAATAACATTAAAAAGAAAATAAATGAATATTTAAAATGAAGCAACATGATTCATTATTTGCTGATATGCTTATCTACTTAAGAAAACACAAGACAATCAATAGCCAAATTTTAGGGTTCATTAGAAATTTAGCAAAAAATCATAATAATAATACTTTAAAATAGAATTGCAATAAACAATTGAAAAATAAAGTGAGTTCCCTTCATAATAGTAATAAAAATACAAAGAAGAAAACAAAATGTGTAAAGTATTTATGATGAATACTAACCATCACAAAAGACAAACAGGAATAACTGAATAAAGTAAGATATAAAAATTTGTGATATGAATATACAATATTTTAAAGTTTCTAATTTTTTTCCAAATTAAATGATAAACCCCAATCAAAATCTCAAGAAAATATTTTATGGAAACCAATATATTTATTCTACAGTCCACATTAGCTTGGTTATTTTAAAGATGATTACTGTTTTTTTTTTAACATTTATAAAGATAAGAGTTTTTTAAAAAATGTTTCAGTTTATTGAAACATTATTGATTATGCCTATTGTGTCAGAGGCTGTTGCAACTTATGACCTTATTAATGAGACTAGTGACTAGTATCTATTGAACATTTATCATATCTTAAGTATTTTCTAAGCATTTTATCAATATTAATCTATTTGATACTCATCATAAACCTATACCTTCACTACTTCTACACTACCCACTTAATTGATGAGCCAACTGAGTCACACAGAAATTAAATATTTTCAAAACCACATAATTTATAGATTGCTAAGTCCAATTCCAAAATCACTCACTCTGGCTCAGGGCTCTTAATTCCTCTATATCAAAATCTCTTGGGACAAGAAATATAAAATCAAAGGAAGAAGCACTCAAATAAATTAATTTCAATATAATGTGTGCATATAGTGATGAAAGAATTTACAGCTACTGAGGGAGTGCAAATGAAAGGCACTTGGCCCAGCATTTGGATAAACAGAAAGCTTCAAGGAGAAAACGACACCTAAGTTCACTCTGAAAACATGAGGAAGATGTTTCCAAGTTTGCCAAAGTGTAAGACATTCCAGAAAGTGGGACCAGCAAGCACAAAAGTATAGAATGTGAAGTAGTATATGTGCATACTATTGAAGATTAAATTAATTAAAATATACAAAACAGAAAAAAAATCTACTCTTGATTGGGCAATAGAAATAGAAATAGAGTTGATAGAAAGCAGTAAATACCCATTGATTGGCCTCTTTATACATAAGAAGGGACTTAAATGGCACAATACAAAAAAAATCAAATAAATATGAACATAGGCACATATGGAAGAATTGAGGAACAGGAAAGGTTAAAGAATTATAGAGAC
>JAQZBX010076176.1:0-14474 GCA_029593785.1 Cabassous unicinctus | reverse complement strand
ATGGATGGATGGATGGATGGGTGGACAGACAGGTGGGTAGTTTGATGGATGTATGTAGGCAGTTGGATGAATGGATGGATGGATAGGTGGATGGAGGGACAGGTGGATAGATGATAGATGAAAGAAAAGAAAAAAGAAAAGAAAGAGAAAGGAAGGGAGGGAGAGAGGGAGGGTGGAAGGAAGGAAGATGTAAATGTGGCAAAACATTAAAATTGGTGGATCTGGGGATCTGGGTGGGGGGTATGTTGGAGTTCTTTGCGCGGGTTTTGTATTATTTTTGCAACTGTCCTATAAGTTTGAAAGTATTTAAAAACAAAAAGTTTAAATATAAAAAAAAGAATAAAAGATAAACAAATTGTTGAAAAGTGGTTGAAAATTTCCAGACTGTCTTCCTGATCTAAAACCCACACTGGCCCGACGAAGAGGGTACCATCGCCTGCCTTTCAGAGGGGAGAAGATGCACTTAGAGAAACCAAACGCCTTTGCCAAGGGCGCACACTGCCAGGTCTGAGACCCCCCCAGGTCCCAGGAGCTCCCGACACCCCCTGCCAGCCCGCGCCGCACTGAACGCTCGCTCGCTTGCCAGTCTTCCTGAGGACGTGCCAGTTCCTGGAAGAGGGGATTTCTTTTCCATCAGGTTACCGGAACTCTCCTTCTCTCTACCTGGCACCTTTGGAGCGGGCCCCTGGCTTTGATCCCTGCCTCTCTCCAAGACTGCCCATGGCATCCCTGGGCCTATGTGCAGGACCCCCCACTGCAGGCCCAGGCTCCCCAGTCACCAAAGGCCCACGGGAGCCCAGCACCCCAGTCCCAGGCTTGGGGTCCCCTCTTTTGAATAAACCGTCTTCTCAGGGTCCACGGCAACCACACACGATAACCCAACTTCTCGGAAATGTAACCAGGCGTCTTAACTGCCAACCCCCTTCTGAATGTCCGTGCACCAAGGCTGGTGGGGAACGGGGAGGGCAGGGAGCGGGGCTGCCACAGGGGCAGCCGAAGAGCCTGAGAGCCTGCGGACCCCGACAACGACGGCTGGTGTGTGGGCCCTTGGCGTGTGCCGGGCTTGTGGGTGCCATCATCTCCTCGAGTCTCCTCTCCCTGAGGAGGGGTCACCAGTTGTGTAAATCCTCCCCGCGATGCCTCCCTAAGCCATGGAAATTTTCTGAGCCCGAGTTTGGGTTGCTAAATGAAAGCGCTCGGCCTAAAGCTCGGAGAAGCAGTGGCAAAGACTAAGGCGCTGATGCAAGATTAAGATTCTTCCGGAAGCTCCTCCAACCAGCTGGCTCTCACGGCGGCTTCTCCTTCAGAGCCAAACATGCCACTGGGCTCTCGGGGCTTTCCAAAGCCTCCCTCCTGGAAAGCTTCTCCACTTACACTGGCGGGGAGAGTGGAGCAGGGGCCACCACCATTCCGGAAGGAAGATGAGGCAACCGGGGAGTCGGAGAGGCAAAGCACTTTGCCCAGAGTCACGGAGCAGTGAGTTAGTGGCGAGAGCAGTCCAAAAGCCATGCCTCGGGAACTTCCCGCGGAAGAAGAGCCAGGGCTGGGGTAAAGCAAAGGAGGACAGGCTGGCTCCTGGGTTCCTGGGACCAAGCAACGGTGATGCTAGCATCCCCTCCTGAGCCGCCCGTGGCTGCAGCCTCCTGGACTCCCTGCAGGCACTCTGGGCTACAGCGAGGCCCTACCACCCCAAACGCCCCATCTGACACCAGGGGAAAGGGAGGCTCGGGCAAAGGGGACCCCGACCCCGTGTCCTCCCAAGCTGTGGCTAGCAGGGTGTTGACCCCTTTCCTCTACTCATCCCCACAATCCTGCGCCCCAGGGTCCAAGGGGCCGCAGACTGTCCTCAGCCGCCAAGAGCATCCAGTCAAAGGGAGGAGGCACTATACAAACCTACCATTAGCCAGAAACGGGGCCATGTTCAGAGATGCAACGGGGAGCGTCGGGGATGCCCTGGAGTCAGGGCACAGGAAGGCTTGCTCAAGGGTGAAAAAGGTGGATGCCCTGGGGTCAGGGCACGGGAGGGCTTGCTCAAGGGTGAAAAAGGCTCATAAGGAAAAAGCAGGAGTCAGCTGGGGCAGGGGGTTACGTAGGAGGAGGCAGTCCAGGAGGAGGAAATGGAATGTGCAAAGGCACCGAGGCACGAGAGCCCACGCCTGCAAAGTGGCAGGTGGAGCAGCTAGCCAGAGGTCTGGGGGTGGGGGGAGGGTGGTGAAGTCACAAGAGATGATGCGGGGTGGTGATGGGGGTTCCCAGGCCATGAACAACCCTCCCCTGCAAGCTGAAGGTAATGGAGACCCACATAAAGGTGGAGGGAAGGGGGCCAGGCCCGCCAAGGTCACCTACAGAAACCTAAGGTGATAAACTCCACCCCTCCAACCCCAACCCCAACCCCAACCCGCAGGCCTGAAATGAAGCCATGCATGCTGATGGCCACACCGGCAGGGCCACAGCCAAGGAGAAGCCGCCCCAGGAGGACTTCTTGGACCCCTCACCCAGCAGGGACTTCCTAAGAAAACTCTCCCGGTAGTGCTTCGAGGATATCAGCAGTCCATGGGGGAGGAAGAGTGGATGGAAGGGGTCCCCACCCAAGGGGGGTGTTGCCTGGGCCTCGGGGGTGGGGAGAGCTTTCTCCAGCCCTCCCTCCCCTTTCGTCCCTAACTGTGTCGCTCTGGCAAAGACTCAGCACTGACCCAGTTCTAGATGCCTCTTCTCTCGCTTCATCACCATGTTGCCGGGACACGGTGATTCTGAATGGAGTGCTGTTCAATGCCATGGCCTCTGCTCTGAGACGGAGGGGCCATGGGGGGGCTCGGAGCTGGGCTACCCGCTGAAGCTCACATCTGCCCTTGAGCCAGCAAGGGAGGGAGGGAGGGAAGGGAGCAGCCTGACACTCCAGGGGTAGGAGTCCAGTGGCAGGGGCAGTTGGGAGTGATCCAGTGTCCAAAGGGACAAGCGACCAGCCTGCTCCTGGAGCCAAGGTCCTGGTCAGCTCAGCCTGCCAGCTGGCTCTGCCATGAGCAAAACCCTCCACAGGCCCCCCAGCAGTACTGGCCAGCCCAGCTCCCAAA
This sequence comes from Cabassous unicinctus, assembly GCA_029593785.1. Taxonomy (NCBI): domain Eukaryota; kingdom Metazoa; phylum Chordata; class Mammalia; order Cingulata; family Chlamyphoridae; genus Cabassous; species Cabassous unicinctus. Next base: position 11,403 of record JAQZBX010076176.1, on the reverse strand, counting down.
AACGCAAGCTGCCCCTGGCAGAGGAAGAGGTTGTCTGGTCCCGAAACCCCGGCTCGGAGCCCAGTGGGGACGGGGCCATGGCTTGGGAGCCAGACTGCCAAGCCAGATAGGAGCAAGGTCTTAGACAGCCAGTTCACAGGCCAACTCCAATCCCCGGCCTGTCACCAGCCTCTCGCAGACATGGCATCCAGGGACCCCTCCACGGGTCCCCACAGGCCCCCCTGGTCTCCTCTGGGAAGCCCAGCTGCGGCATCTCAGCTTTGCCCCCCGGCGGCCAACCCCCTCAGCTGGAGGTGCCCCTCATCCCAGGCACCTTGTCACCCCACTATCTGTATTTATGCTCTTTGTGGCTCCTCTTCAGCTGTGAGCTTTTGCAATCAATCGAATCCTGATTTTTCCATCTCACCGCCGACGTCAAAGCTCGCCTTGCTCCTCAAGTGCCAGCTCCGGCAGGGAAGTCCCTGGCCTCTTCCCTCTCCCAGCACAGGGCTACGGGGCCAAGACAGGGTAAAGTGGAGAAACATAGGCCCCCAAGAGGGACACGAGGGACGAGGGGTGAGAGAGGGGCCCCCCGAGGCGGGCTGGGGTCCTCCCTGCAAAGCCATGTGGGGCATCCAGAAATGAGGTGTAGGGGAGGTCCAAAGACAGAAGTGGAGGTGTCCGAGCAAGGGGATGCCAAGGGTCTCAGGCTGGGGAGGGGCCACTGCAGGGTGAGGACAGGACATTTACGGGGGGGACCGGTGGGTGTATGCTGGGCTCCTCCGGGGAGCGGAGGGAGCGCCTCACCTTGCTCACAGCGCCACCTACCGTCCACTGTCCTGAGCCCCCCAGAGACAGGCTCTGGTGCAGCGAGTGGCCTCTGGCCTTCCCTGGGGGGAAAAGCTGGCTCTTCTCTTCTCAAAGGGACCTCAGAACGTGGCTGCGTTGCCATCCTGGTCTGCCTGGGTCGGACAAGTCGCCGTCCTAATTCAGAAAGGGAACTACTGCCCCGATATTACCACATGGCCAAGCGGGACCAGGTTTGGGGGAGCTCTGGCCCTTGGCTTGGTTTGCTTACAGGGCTGGGGTGCCGGCACCAACAGACCCACCCAACACGTTTACTCCCTAAACATTCGCGAAGGACCAGTCCCTGTTCTGGGCACAAACCCCAGCCTCAGAGGGAAGCAAGCCCCCGACACACCCTAGAGAAGCCCCAACCAGCCAGCCGAGGCCTTTGAGAGATGGGGGTGCCCTGATGGGGGCGCTGAGAAAGGAGGGGGCCGCCACACTGAACCTCGGGGCGGGTGGGGTGGGTGCCAGGTGGAAGAAACAATGGAGTGGAGGTGAGGGAGTGGGAGAAAGGCAGGAAGCCTGGGCTGGACGGAACCAGGCTGGAAAGAGAAGCCAGCAGCGAGCTCTGGAAAAGCAGGCTCAGCGCCAGGGCGGGGGACACCAGTTTGCCAGGACCGTCCCCACTTGCAGAAAGATCGGGGGTGCCCCTTGCACTCGCCCAAGTGTCCGATTTGGAAGCTAAATTACACAGTCACTCTCTCTCTAAACCCACCTAGTCTAGTTACGTGTCGTGTGCCCAGAGGGCTGATGTGTCACAATCAGTGACGTCCTCAATGACAGTTAAGCCACACCAGCACACCAAGAGCTCATTTTCATAAACCACGAGCGAGCCCACTTAGGACCACTCTCCCAATAGCATTGCACTGGCTCCCGTGCATTCTGATGCAGCGGAGCTCCGGCGAGGGCTGGGGATTGCGCAGGAATAGCTTGGCGATTCCAAATGACTCTTGTGTTTGACTTCCCTGCAGTTTTTTCTCGCACGGTCGGGGTATGTACAACTGCAGGCAGAGCTTGACCGCTGGGCGCAGGGCGCATTCCACTGGCCCTGATCGTGACCCAGGAAGCGTCTACTGAGTCTCCGTTCTATGGCAGAAAGCGCGAGGCTGCGAGGACAGAGCTGGAGACGCTGCTCTGCTCACAGAACTTGGTGGGACAGGCAGGCGGGCAGAGCAGGCGCTGCCTGGGATCACTGGGAGTCCTGGGTCTAACGGATGGTGCAGGAGACACAGTGAGGGCTACGGAGGGCACGCGGGGTGCGGTGGGCGCCAAGGTGCAGAGCAGGATGCATCCTCAGATCATGGTGCTCAACAGGTGGGGGCATTTGAATGGGGGCTTGGGGGTGGGCATCAAGGGAGCAGAGGCCGGGGATACTGCTCAATGTCCTACAATGCTCAAAACAGTCCTGTGCCCGGAGAATGGTCCAAAGTGTCAACAGAGCCACGGTTGAGAAAGCCTACCCCAGAGAGAGTCCGGTGGGGGGTGGAGGGCTGGGAGGATCAGGGAAGGCTACCTGGAAGAGGTGGCACCTGGCACCTGGGAAGCCCTGGTGGGTGACAGGGTCTGACACTGGGGGCAGGGCCTGAGGTCGACGGCGGCACAGGGCGCAGGGGTGGGGAGTGAGGTGGTGGGGTGAGAGGGTGGCAGCACGGGGTGGCACTTCATTCCAGAAGATGTGGGTGCTTCCAGGCCACGGGAGAATGGGAGCTGTGACTGATTTTTGCATTTTCGGAAGGGCCCTGAGGCTGGAGGTGGAGGTGGCAGGGAGACTGGCTCGAGGGCTGCTGCCTTGACTTGGGTGATGAAGGGCTGAACCCAGGGGGTAGCCTGGGGAAGAGATGCAGAGCGGGTGGGCCGAGAAGCTTCCTGGCTGATGAGTGTCATGGGCAGGGGAGCCGGCCAGGGCTGGGTGACCAGGAGGGGGCAGCCTCCGTCCCAGAGCTGACATAGCCAGGAGGACCCCAGCCGGAGGACAGAGATGCAGAGGACAAGAGAGGAGCCCCGTTGGCCACTCTGCAGCACCCTGGCCCTCATCACAAGTCTGATCAGAAATGCACTGGTGTTAAGAGCGACGGTGCACATGTGTTCCGCCGGCTTCCAGCAGTTCGCACGGTGCCTGGCACGCCCTGGGTGGCCGATACATATTTGTTGATGGAGACGCACGGTGGGCAGGGGAGAAGGAGCTCATGAGGAGCCACGGCAGAGCCCTAGCACAGTCCTTGTGCAGCTGAGGGAGTGCGGTTTCAGCTAGTGTTAAATTCCACCCAGAGACCCACCACGGTAAGGACTGAGAAGGGTCCTGTGGCGTGAGGCCCCTGGGAACAGGAATTCTAAAGGGTGGCAGTGGGGGAGGGGAGGACCTAAGGACACGAGGCAACATCTGGGACGGGGTTGGGCCGAGGAAGGATATGGCGGCTGGGGAGCCACGAGGAGGAGTCTGTGGAAAATGGCAGCACGCCCGACACGACCGGACGCAAAAGCCCCAGCACAAGGCCCCAGAGACGTGTCCAAGGGTCACTTCCCCTGGGGGCCCAACTCGGCCCCTGGGTGGCCATTTTCCACGGCTTCAAACATCATCTCCAGCCCCGACCAACATCCCTGAAGCAGAGACACAGGATTCTCCACAGCTCCTCAGGGATGGCTTCAATCCAACAGGAATGAAAGCCAAACTCTTCTTCCACAAAGCTTCCCCCCCACCCCCGCTGCTGTCCCACCTCAGCAAATGGCGACGCCCTTCCAGCAGCCACACAGGCCCCACGTCACAGAGCTGTCCTCAACTTCCCTCTTCCACTCCCCTCCAGTCCGTCGTAAAACCTGTCGACCCTTCCTTCTTTCAAAATATACCCAGGGTCCGGCCACTTGTCCCACCTCCCTCGATACCATCCCGGCCTAAGCCACCATCTTCTCAGGCCTCGATGGGGGCAACACCCTTCCGTCCCTCCTGGGAGCCAGTCTGGTCACGACAGCCCACGTGAACCCTAAAACCCAGGAAAGTCAGGCCCTGCTGTTCCCTGACACCCTCCCGGAGGCCTCCGAGGCCCTGCCCGGCCTCCTGGCTCCAGCTCCTCCATCCTCCCCAGGAACTTCCCAAGAACAGCTCTGTCTCAGGCCTTCACACTTTTATTTCCTCTGACTGGAAGACTCTTCCCTCCAAAGGCCTAAAGGCCATCCCCACATGCCCTTCAGATTTCGAATCCAAGGTCACGCCAGCAGCAAGTGCATCCTTGACCAGCTCCTCACCATCTCTCCTGCCCCTTCCCCTGCTTCACTGACTTCTAGAAAGTTGGCCCCTTCCCACGCATGGCAGGCCCTCAACAGGCATTTGAAGAACGGATGCACGGATGGACGAGCCTCTTCAAGGCCCGGCTACCAGAGCTGCTGTGAGGATACCTGGAATCTTGCCTGGGACGCATGCACCGCAGGACAGGGGACAGTAAGCCCCCAAACCTTAGCTCTTATTAAAACCAGACCAGTGCTCAGGCACGACGCCTCGCGCAGGCCGCACGGCAGCCCCTGAGGGGTCACCACCCCAGCTGGGCCACTGCGGAGGCTGCAGGCCGGAGGCGGCTTACTCAGCAAGGCCGAGGCTTGGACCCAACCAGTTTTTCCTGCCTCCGAATGTGGTGCCTCCACTGTCCCCCGGGAGCAGCAGCCCATAAACCACAACACGGTTCTGGAACTTTCCTCATTCTGAAATGACTTTGAAGAGCTCGCTTGCTCTCTCTCTCTCGCCCACAAACGGCCAAACTGTTCCAGCGGATAATTATTTTGTTCCCAAAGCAAGGCAAATCAAAAATTTCTGCCCCAGAAAAACAAACCCACAGACCCGACTCCAGAACCCTGACTGAGCCTCGACCCTGCGGCTGTTCTGGAAATCCCTGCGGGCCGAGGCACTGCTTTAAATCGACTGCATGGAAGCAGCGTCGGAGGGGCCCACGTGGAGCACCACCCAAGGGGGCCTGTGCACAAAGGCGTCCTCAGGACCCACTGTAGACCCGGCAGGCCGAGCCCCAGCCCGTGCCGGGAGATAAGAGCGGAGCGAGGCTGCAGGCGGGACCAGCGTGTACACAAACAAGTGTGGGTCAAGGCCGAGCCGGCAGGGCCAGCAAGCGGGAGCCCTGAGGGGGGCGGGATCCCAGCAAGCTGCGGGGAGCCGAGGCTTCCTTCTTGCTTTTTACAGAGGAAAGCCCACCGCACGCCCTCCACACCCCTGGGTGGGCGCAGGCCACGGTTTCTTCTAGCTGGGATCGTGGCCTTTTGGTTTTGTTCCAACACCCCATCTTGGCTTTGTCCTGTGGCTGTCAGAACAAATGACAGCATGCCTGGTGGCTTAAAATGACAGAACTGTCTTCTCTTCCAGGCCTGGAGGCCAGAAGGCCGGAAAGAAGGCGTCGGCTCCCTCTCCTGCCTCTTCCCGGACATCGCTCCCATTTCTGAGTCGGTGACCACGCTGCTGCCTCCTCTTCTGCGTGTCAGATGTCCTCCCGCTTCCCTCTAAGGACACGTGTGATGGGTTTAGGGTCCACCTGGCCAATCCAGAACAATCTCCCCGGGATCCTTGACTTATTCACATCCGCGGAGGCCCTTTTTGGTCGCTGAGGTCACATTCACAGGTCCCAGGGAACCGGGTTCTCTTTTGGGGGGACCATTTTTCAGCCCACCATCCTTTATAACCTCTGTGGAGGCGTGTGAGCAGGTGGAAGGGGAAAGGAAGAAGTGCAAGCGGGTGACGGGAGAGGATGCAAGGGGGGAGAGGGCGAGAACAGAAACCCAGCCCCAAGGAGGGGTGGCTCTGTGTGCGGGTGATGCCACAGGGGTCAGTGGAGGGGTCAGCTGGCTTGGTGCAGGCACACGGGCCGTGAGGGGCTGGAGCTGCCCGCTCGGGAGGCCGAGGCTTCTGGGAATGTGACGAAGAGCAGCAGGAGGCCCAAAGAACAGCGTTGGGGGAGTTCGACGTTCAACACCCCAAAAGAGAGCTCGCGAGTGATTTCCCCACATCTCGTCAGAGGGCCCCGGTCTCTGTCTCTGGGCCTCCACCTCCCAGAGCTTCTGGAGAGAAGTGTCCTCACAGCCCTCAAGCCCGCCCCTCAGTAGCTCAGTGGTGCCTCTGACCTCTGCGGCCCGGCACGTTCCAGACAGAAGGGACAGCTCGTTCAGAGTGTGGGCCTCTTGGATATGGCAGAAAGCCCCTCCCCACCCCCGCCCCAGCTCTCACCCTCCACCTATGTCCCCGGCGAAGCCAAGATCTAACTCATAAACCTCAAGCAAAACACGTCCTGTTCTGCCCCATGGACCGAGGGGTCCCTGTAAATGATAAGAGTCTGGAACAGCGTGTTGCTGGCAGCGGCCTCCACTGTCCTCAGTGATGGTCAGAGATGGCCACCAGCTCTGCATCAGCAAGCCTGGGCACAGCACGATTACTATACCCCGGGCACTCGGCCCCAGGGATCCCCCAGCTCGGCACCTCAGATGGGGCAGGAAACTCAGGGAGCAGCACCCAAGGAGCGTGACCCGCTGCCCCATCCCGTTCCCCCAGGGACGGCCACAGAGAGCGGCCCGGGGCCCCAAGAGCTTCTACCCCACAGTCTCGGCCAGGAAAGGGGTCTCGGGGCCTGAGGCAGGCTGACCCACCTTGCTGCCTCTCTCAGCGCCGCAGGGGCATGCCCTCCTGGGTGCCGCTTCACTTGCTCTTTCATTCCCATTGACTGGTTCTGCTTCCCCTGCACAACTCAGTGCAGCGGTGGGCAGACTCTTTAAAAAAAATTTTTTTTTTGCAGGAAGCCTCATTTAGGGAAAATAAAAATGTTGGTGGAGCACATCTGGGGAGGGACTCGGGAGTCACAAGAAAATGGCTTCATCGGGTGATGCGGCTGAGGGGTGACATTCCCCACCACTTAGAGGATGGGCGCTACCAACGAGAAGAGACACGGGAGATCTCTGATACCGAACGTGAAGCCTCGGGCCGTTCTGAGCAGCACCCCAGGGGCGGCCTGTCCAGGCAGGTGGGCCAGGAGCTGGCCGCAGGCGCGCCTCACCATCCCAGACTGCCGGAGCACATGCCCAAGGCCAGGCGAGCCATTGGCATTTCTGGGAGCTCCAAGGTCGGGGCTTTCCCTTGTAATGGAGCGACCCCCACGGCGGGGTTGGGAACCCCATCTTCCCACTCCACGCTGGGGAAGCCGGGGAGGTGAGAAAGGGGCGCCGGGATCCATGCCAGGCCGAACAGATGGAAGCCCCAGCCCCCGCAGCACCCCACCGGGACAGTGCAGGCACCGAGAGCAACTCACCACGTTCCAGAAGAGCGGATTGAAGGCGATGGTGAGGACAGCAGCCACAAAGCTGGGCTCCCAGGGGTCCACGTAGCCCAGCAGCCAGGTCATAACGTGGGGGTCTGCCTGCGGGGACAGAGCCAGGTCAGCGGGGAGGCTGCCCGGTGCCCGGCCATAGGAGGGGCCCGAGCAGCGACAAGCCCCCAGAACTCGGAAACAAAGTTACCCGCTGGGAACGAGCCGGGAGGGCTCGGGAACATCCAAGTCCAGCAGAGGTTACTACAGTGTAGTCTCATGAACGGTAGATAAAAAGCTGAAACTTAATCAACTGTGTCGTTCCCAGTGGGGAGGACGGCTGGGCTGGCTGCAGGGGGGACATGTGCGTGGACGCCAGGCCTGGGATGCAGAGGGTGTGTGAGGGGACGGGGGACCAGATCTGGGGCCGGCATTCGGCATAAGGGCGTCCAGAGGCCCCAGGAAAAACCCAAGGGGCTGAAACACGCAGGAAGAGGGGCTCAGCCTCACATATCATCAGGTAAAAGCAAATTAGGACAATAGTCAGGGATCTCACCGGCCAACACTGAAACCACCGACAGCATGGTCCTGGCGAGGAGGACGTGAACGGTCACACAACTTCACGTGTGTGCTCCTACGTCTCAGAAAGTCCACACACCTACCCCTGACGGCTTCCCTCTAGCAATTCACATGCGTGAGCCCGAGGAGCACGGAGAAAGCAGTTCCTGCCAGCACGGCTTGCGAGAAAAGGGTTAGAAACAGTCATCAGTAGCCCTGGCGGCCCTCAGGAGAAGAGGGGACCAGTGCCACGGGGCCGACTCCTGAGCTGAACCGCGGACACGAAGATAAATAATGGGATTGACGTGGAGACGCATGGCAGGTTCTCGGAAACGTCAGGCCAAGTGAAAGAAGCAGGCTGCAAAATTCAGAGTGTGTGTATAAATTTTTAGAAAATTCAAAATGATATACTAAATATTCTTTCTGTGTGTGTGTGTGCACGTGTGTGGGGAAAAAAAAGACTATAAGGCGATGTAATACATTCAGGATGCTGGTTGCCTCTACTGGCATTTGGGGCTGGAAAATTCTTTATGGTGGGGGCGGTGGAGGGTGTGCATGGAGGACGTTTAGCAGCATTCCTGGTCTTCGCCTTCTAGATGTGGCCCCAGCTGTGACCACCCAAGATGTCTCCAGACCTTGCCAAATGCCCCCCCGGGTACATGGGGGAGACAGAAGGGCTGACGCCAGCACTGGTCCCTCTCGTTAAAAGGGTTGAGGGATCCCTGTGAAGTGTTGAGTGGGGTGCGCTGACCGGCCTCCTATGGTATTCTCTGTACTTCTCTTTAGTTTTCCAAATTCTTAAAAGGCTCCCTCAGAGGCCCAGAGCTCTGAAATGATGGAATCTCTCCACAGGTGATTCAAAATTTTAAAGCCACATTCCCAGGATGTCCACTTTGTGTTTGTTTGGGGATACAGTTAATTCTTTCCAAAAGTGTTTCTGTCTCCCTTTTGGGGGCAGGTGGGAAGGGGACATCCCTGATTTGCCCCAAGAGCCAGCTCAGTCAGCCCGTCCGTCGCACCGCCACGGGGTGCTGGGGGAAGAGCTCCGCCCCCACCCACGTGGGACAAGCAGCCCCCACTCCAGCCCCTTCTCTTGTGGGGATACCTCTGCTGGGTGTGACAACATTCTGGAGATTGTTCCAGACATGCGTACCTCCTGCCCCAATCCGACCTGATACTTCTCAGGGACCCAGGGTGGAGCTAAGCCCACCCAGGCTGGGATGGGCCTGCTCCTGAGCAAATGATCAGATGGATGGGTGGATGAGCCAACCAGGAGCCAAAGGGGGATTATTAGTGAAGAGCAGGGGAAACAGCTGAGCGGTGAGTGAACACGTGGACAGAGCCATGGTGGAAAGTGGAAGGCGCTTCGGGGCCCTGTCCCAGGCTGACGCACCTCCTGCCCACCTCCTGCTCCATCTTTTGGGGGCTCTCAGAGGCTGAGGCCTCTGCCACAGGGTCCTCCTCTCAGATTCGGGCACTTCAAGCTTCAGGTTCCCCAAGAGTACATGAAATGGCTTGTGACAGCCTTGAAAATAGGGTGCCCTGCCTCAGAGGGAAACGGCCGCCCACCTCTTGGTTCTCTGGGCTTCCAGGCTGACCGTGCAGAGCCGAAGCTTCTGGCATCCGGGGCTGAGCCACAGCACTGTGCTCGATGATAAATGCTTACTAAGCGCCTCCGGAGGGTGAGGCCCGGTCTGCTGTCTGGCTGAGGCTGGATCAACTTGCTGGGAAGGAGCTCCAGGGTAGGAGAAGCTGGCTTTGCTATAAGCAGCTGGAAGTCAAGGTCACCCCTGTGCAACCACTTTCACTAATGACACATCCAACCCCCCAGCCACGAACTCGCCCACCCTTGGCCTACTCATCCCACCTCGTGGGGCCCTCCTCTGGCCCCAGCAGCTTCCCCGATGGGGAAAGGATGGCCTTCCCAACAGACGTCAGACCCTGCTTCAAATGCCTCGACCACTTCCCATGGCCTTCAGGCTCAAATTCAAACTCCACGGCACACTCTGAGCCTCACTTTCTCTCACCCTGGCCCCCACTACCGCCTGCACCCCAGCCTTCTTGCCAACACAGCCTTCATCGACCATCAGGGCACTGACTGGCAGGCAGACTTGTCCCTCCTTGTTGGGACAGACAGACCTTCCACAACCTGGCCAGCCTCTCTCACCTGCCAGTTTCATACAGACCCCTTTCTTCCAATCACCCACACTCAGACCCTTTCACAACAGCCTCTGTACCTATCTGAAATACCCTCCATCCCTCTGCACCATCCCCCCTAGCAAACTCCTATTCATCCCTCAAGACCCAGCTGAAGGGTCCCAGGCTTGGGACCGTTTTTAACTCCATCTTCACGTCTCCGAGGCTTATTCCACCGGCTGGCACAAAAGGTAGACATTTGCTAGATGAACAGCGGCCCTTGTCGAAAATGCCAGGGTTCACTGCGCCCTCTCGGAGCCTCCTCCCACCCCCAGCACAAACACCATTGCCCTCCGACTCTGATCCCCCGCAGCCAGGCATGTGCGAGCTGCCTTTGACTCTGGCTTTGGTCTGGAGGCAGGAGATGGCCAAGTTGCTCTGTAGGGGTCCTGCAGGTGGGTAGCAGGGAGCAGGTGGGGGTCCTGCAGGCGGCAGGGTCCCTTGGGAGCCCACAGAGCTGGTCTCACCACAGTCCATCACCGGGCAGCACAAACATTGGTTTCTATGGTGCCTGGTAGGCTAAGACACAGTGTTTCAAGTGGTGGTGGGGGTGGGGGTGGGGGAACCAAGGGGGAGGGCTGGTTCAGATCCCTACAAAGCACTGGGATTAGACGGATTCCAGATGGATGTCCGTCTTGGGTTCCAGTCAGTTTGGAGATGCCAATTGAAGGATGTCTGTCCGTAGGATTTCGGCCGTTGGCTGGTACAGGGCGACGAGGCCCCGGCCCGTCCCAGCTTTCTATCACCCACCCCTCCCCTCCAGACTCTATTCTCCCCAATTCTCCCCAGTCATCAACTCCATAAACCAGGACCCCCTCATCTTCCAGCCTCCCCTGCAACTCCCCATCAAAGGACCACTGAGGTTTGTGATGTGGCCGGGAAGTTCCAAAAGACCCCGCCGTGCCCTCTGAATTGTCAGAGAGAAAAAATTGCGTCTGGCCAGGCCAGGTGCCTGACATGTATTGTTGTCACCACTAGCTAACTCTCAAAAGGATGGTCCCCACTGGGAGTCTCCACAGCAGCTCTACAGAACAGGGTTTTTTTCAGTGACCAGGACTTCCTTTTAAAGAGAATTTGGCAGGAGGTGACCGATCTTTTAAGCCAGAATTCTCCATCCCTAAGCTCTCCGGCTCGCCTTAGATGTGATAAGGCATGTGGTGTCCGTGATGATAAAAAAAAATATATGTATATGCCCCAAATGGGTACGTTCTGCAGTTGGCTGTGGCGCGAGTCTTGGTAAGCAGAAGGAAAAGAAATGAAATGCAGTCTCTTGTTTTCCTCCCAATAACCCAGCGAGGTAGGAGTTATTATTTTCATCCTCATTTTATGGATCAATAAATGAGGGTAGCTGGCTCAACTGGGGTGCCACAGCTCACAAAGGGCAGAGCCAGGGTTCGAATCCCAGCAGGTCTGATCTGAAAGGGTCCACCCCAGGCCTTCTCCCCAGAGGGTCCTCCGAGACTCCCCGACTTCTGGGGGGTCAGACCCCACTTTGGCAGCTTCTCTGGAGTCCCACTGCAGTTCACCAGGCAGGAGG
>JAQZBX010076175.1:0-14469 GCA_029593785.1 Cabassous unicinctus | reverse complement strand
AATGATGGTATAAATTCACAACTATTTCACTTTTTTTCCCCTGTTCTGTGACAAGAGAAACTCTCCAGATTTTGAAACTATTCTATGGATGGCTGGAGAATAATGAATGGTCCTCCTGGCTAAAGTGCTAAATACTAAAGAGATTAGCAAGTATTAGAGACGTCATCAAACAGATTAGCACCTGACTGAGGCTTTTTACGAATAATTGGAGGGGGAAAGCTTTGGTAAAAAACAGTGGGCATTTTGTGCCCAGAGGAAATGCTTGTTTCTCTTAGTCACCTGATCGCTGTAATGGTCTCCCAAGAATTGAAAGAACCTTCCTCCTGGGACTCATTTAAGGGTTCTACCAATTAAGAAGAAAGAAAGATTAAAGATCTTTTGCATATACTTTAGCAAAGTATTTAATGTCTGTCATCTGCTTAATTTTTTTTTTTTTAAGAATGTAAACATCTTAAGAATAAAAAGAAAAAAAGCTTCCTTCCTAAATGTCAGGAACCAAAATCCATGACAGAGATTTTATACAGATAAAGCAAGGTTTCTCAGCCTCAGCACTACTGACAGCGTGGGCCAGATGAATCTTTGTCTTGGGGGTTGTCCTGTGCCTTAGAGGATGTTTGGCAGCATCCCTGGCAGCATACCCAGTAGATTGCCAGTAACACACACTATCACCGCCACCCCAGGGGTGGCAGCCGAAAGTGTTTCCAGACATTGCCTCTGGGGTAGCAAATAAGCATGTAAATAATCTATTTTTTACCATAAAATGGCAATATCTCACTTTATAAATTAAGATATTTTCAAAACTACATTCACATCCCACTTTCCTGTTTTGGAAGCTTCTGAAAACCAATGCCACATCTGTGTACTTGCTCAATAGCATAGTACAATAGATGTAGATTAAATATATACATACCTTTACTCGACACATTTGAACTACGGTATAATTTTCATTTCTCTATACATGAAGAAGTCACAATATCAAATTTGTCAGCCTATACAAAAAATCCCTCACGTTCTGTGGGAAATGGGACTTTACCTCTTGCCGTGTTCCATTCAGAAATACTCTTTGCAAAAGTTGTCTTTCTAAATCCACCCAATAGATTCTTTCCTCATTATAATGAAAATCCATGATCACTGATATGCCAGCATCTGCCACCAATTGCTCATGATTCGTTCCTTCAAGGTCAATCCTAAAGATACTATTTCCATGGAAGAAAATTAAGAAAGGTGCAGGACCTGAGTGGGAAGAAAGAAACCAAACTGTATATTTTCAATTATGTTTTATCTGACTTATACAAAATACATCTGCAGAATTAATTTAAAAATACAAGCAGAACTAATATTTAATTCCTGTTCTATATTTAAGAAGAATATTTTGTAGAGAATAAAGAGTCCCTGAAGATGGTTCAAAAATCATCTCCACAAACTGATTGTAAGAAATGAACATTGCCAAATTATGAAAAAAAGAGAAAGACACTCTCTACTGTTAACTATAAAATGCTAGCCCCCATTTTAACGTTCAAAAAGAAATCACCCACTACACTCTGTTATGGAAAGAGTGAATGTAAATTTTAAAAATCTAAATTGGAAATAAATTAGAGATCTTATTATTTTGGAAATGGACCTCCTATCTTCTGGCTGTACCTTATGATCTTACCCTATGCTGTCTCTTATGCCTTAGGGGCAGTGACATAGAGGAAGATGGAGAAAATCAGAGCTCTTAAGTGGGAGCAAAGAAAATGGCAATGCTATCCTACGAAGGCTTTGAAATATTTTGACCCTGTTAATGTTGATACATAAAATACAAGACACTAGTTAAACTTGAATTTCAGATAAACAGGGAATAATTGTTTAGTATAAGTAAGTCCTATGCAATATGTGAGGCATACTTTCACTGAAAAATTATTCATTGTTCATCGGAACTTCAAATTTAACTGGGTGTCTTGTATTTTTATTTGCTAAATCTGGGTGGTGGACCTCATTGGTCTGCCTGGTCCCTTCGGGGCCTTGCCCTCTCCCTTGCCTATGCCAATGGTCCTGTTTTGGTCTGAGTGATGGCCACCAACCCACTCAGACTCCCAAGTACTGAACACTTGCTTGGGAACCTGATATTGCTCATTGGAAACCTCAGCCTGACCCCATACAGAGCTTGCCTTTGAGGCCCTGAGATGGCACTAGGGGATAGTTTTACCCTGTGTACCCAAGGGCTCTCCTGACCAATGATGAGGAGACTCATGCCCCTCTACCTTTAAATAACTATCGAGTTACTGAGATGAGTGGGGAATTGGAGGAGAATTCTAACATATTCTTTCTTCCCTGCTGGTCTTATTCAATTCTGGGTTTTGGGCTTGTTTGTTTGTTTGTTTGTTTGTTTGTTTTTAGAAGGTACAAGGGATTGAACCCAGAACCTCATACATGGGAAGCAGGCACTCAACCACTGAGCTACATCCACTCCCCATGAGAGTTGGGTTTTTTCGTTTGTTTGTTTGTCTGTTTTGCTTTTAGGAGGTACCAGGGATCGAACCTGGGACCTCGTGTATGGGAAGCAGGCACTCAACCACTTGAGCTACATCTGCTCCTCAATTCTGTTTTAACAATAAACCTTAATACTTTAATGTGACTTAATAAATATGCTTATTATTGTAAGTATGAAAGAAAATAATAGATTCACATCCTTTTACTTAAGGATTACGTTTTAGAGTCAGAAAACTAACTCCACCTTGGAGGATACATTGAATTAGAGATACAAGAGGCAGGGAGAGCTGTAAGATCATGATCATTTGAAATACCATGTCTCAGAGAATTAGCTTGACTCACTCTTCCCACTCTTTGTGGCAGCACAAAGCCCACATTCCATCACCACACCAGGTGGAGACTCACAGAGGTGGTCACGGAAGGGTGGAAAGGCTAGAGTCAGACAGCCTCGTTTCTAGTTCTGGTTCCACCAGCTTCTCTGGACGTGTCACAGGACTTCCCCACCCATATCAGAGGATTATTGGGGAGAGCAAGTGAAATTAGAAATGTGAAAATATTTTAACTGCAGAATATCTTACCAATATAATTTGTCCCTGCTTAATCCCACATTGCAAGCTTTCAGGTTTCACTACATAGCTTTGTGCCACTGTTCAGATTTTAGCCCATGAACTGGAATGTTTGCATAACTCATCTATAATACAATCATGTATCATGAAGAAAAGGGTAACACCGAAAAATGGCACCCTAAGTTTAGAGAGAGAGTACTCTGGAGAGAAAAAGGAAATCAATAGCTACTAATTTGTGGACCACAGATCACTACAGGCTTGTCAATTTATTGCCAGGAGTCCTCTATTTTACATGTGAATCATGCATTCTCTAGAAACCACATTGTGTCTGTGGCAGTTAGATACTATTTATGAATTCCAAAAAGAGATATTGAATATGTTTGTAAACTGGTTTGTTCCTCTGGGCGTGATACTCTTTGATTGTATTAGATTCAGCTGAGATGCCTTTGATTAAATTATGTTAAGATTATGGCTTTGATTCAACTACATCATTAGGGCAACTCAGTTTGAGTCCCCGGCCCCTTTGTGGACTATATAAACAGACACTCAATCAAGGAGACACACAGAAGTAGATACACAGAATAAGATACAGAGAGGAAGAGAGACAGCTCCATAGACACAGCAGAAGCCCTGGGAAGAGAGATGAGCCCTATGTCAGCCTACAGCTGAGATCAGAAGAAGCTGGACTTATGGAGCCTTAAGAGGGAAGAGGAAGGCAGAACCCTCACAGACATTGCCCGCCATCTAGCTTCAACACGTGGCAACAGAGTTTGGTAAGGAAATAACCTTGAGTTGGACTCTTTAGGGCCTTGTAACTGTAAGATTTTACCCCACATAAATACCCTTTATAAAAACCAACAGATTTCTGGTACTTTGCATCAGCACCTCTTTGGCTAATACAGTGTCTTACACATATTATTAATTTTCTAATGCATTGATACATTGATGAGGTTGATTTAATTGATTAAAAGATTTAATTCATTTAAAAGTATAACTAAATGGAATATTTCCAGATGGAATTTTAAAAAAGGAGAAAGGAAGGCACTGTAAACATTTTAATATCCTCCATCCCAGAACAAACCACAATGCTTTGTACATAATAGGTACTCAAAATGTTTTAATAAATTAATAAATAGATCATTGTGTTTTATTTGGGCTTTTACCAGTAGAAATGAATCAAAAGAGACCAGCAGATGGATCAAAGTCATAAAAACAGAGTCTATCTTGTGGTAGTTATTTGACTAACAGCAATAGTAATAACAATCTTTCACATCTTGATCTCATTTATCCTCAATATAGCACCACGAGCTATCTAGGCCAGCTATTTAAATCTGTAAGTCAGAGAAAAGAGAAATCTGAAGAATATTTAGTTACATAAAACATTAATAGAGCGTGGACTTCAGTAGCTTTTCAACAAACAAATACAGAATAATTATGAGTGCTAATTCTAAATAGCAATTAGTAAGAAATTTATCTTCAGATAGTGGCCATCCAAAGATGAATCATAGCACCTGGAGTTTATCATAGCATGAGAACCAGAAGACCCTCGAGATTACTCAATTCAGCGGTTCTAAAAATGGTTCAAAAGAATCATTTAGGGTGCTTGTGTATGTGTGTGTGCATTTTTTTCCAGCTCCTTTCCCTCGAGAGTCAGTAGGTCTGGACAGAGGGCTAGGAATCTGCTTTTGATCAAGCATCCCAGGTGATTGTTGGTGAATTTGGAAAACATGAATCTAGTTCAGATGAGGAAATACCTTTCAAATTCAGTGATTTTTCCCAAAGTCACACTGCTGGTTGGTGGTAGAATTGGGATTAGAACCCAGATACTGCCTTCCCAATCCATTACGCTTTCCACATACAGCCCTGTTTTGGTCTAGGTTGTCATTTTACTTATGTAACTGGTTTTAATTCCACTTCCTTCAAAACACTGTTCATTTTTCCTGCACTGTTAGCATCATTTTATGCAATCCAGAGCCTAGGCTGAGAATTGATAGAAATGAAATGCAATATGATTTAAAAGAAAACAAAAGACTTTGAGAATTAGCCTTGGTGAAAAAGTCACTAATCTGTACTACTACCGGGAATAATAATAAAAAAAAAGTTAGTGTTTTTTCAGACCTGTCAAGGACTCTGCAAACACCCAGTGTGTGGTACAATCTGTGGATTTGCATGTCAGCAGGGTGTGCATGTTTGAACAGCTAAAACTTTCCCATGTCAAAACCTACGGCATTTATTTTGGTGCAGTTCAGGAAGAGGAAAGTGCATAGAAAATCAAACATCATTTCTAAGGACAGCAAACAGGTCACAGCAAACCAATTGGAACTTCTGACTTCTCAACCTGGGGATTAGTAGGGGATCTGCGAGATTAAAAAGAAATACAGAATGTACGGAGCATATTAAAGACTTTTGTTAGTGACTACAAAGATTTTGGGCTTCCGTGGCATTGAAGCGCAGTGTGAAAAACAGGTTTTGATTGAATCGGATGGCAGAAGCAGAACATTTCCCAAAGTGCAGCCCTTTATCTGCTCTGAGTCTGTGGGTGTGATCCCACACAGGTACTAAGAGAAATTGGCCGTCTTCTGCAGGCCTCAGGTGCAAAGGCTCACGAGACCTGGTTAATGCACAAATGACACTGAGAACCAGATTAACAGGAAATCCTTGTCTTTTCTCTGGCCAACACTGCCACCCGCCCTCACCACCACAGGCTTCCTGCTCTAAATCTGGACGCAGAACTGAGGACTCACAAGACAAAGAGAGTGAAAAGGGAGCTTCTGGACCTTCAGGATTCAATGACACCATCAGAAAAGAATGTAGCTTTAAACGGATTGACAGGCTGTAAGGAAGCCTGGCACCTCCTCACACTGCTCTCCTCAACACGCTGATAGGAGTCATTTATTACCAGCCCCAGCAGACCAACTTGAATGATATCTTGGGTTTTATGAAGTGCAGAAAGTTTTATTTCACCCTGAAAGACTATCTCCAACTCCTTTTTTCCAAATATGGAACTTACAAGGGCACAAATTGACTTTTGGGACCATCACAGCTTTCTTCTCAGCTTATTAATAAGTGTCAAAATTCAGGATAGGTGAGAAAGAGAAGCCACATGACTCAGAAAAAATAAATAAATAAATACAAAGGGAAGCCAGGAGATTTGAGTTTAAATCTTCTCTAAGTAAAGTTCTGGGGCTCAATTTTGCTTTCTGAAAAACGTGAATGCAGATTCCCACCCCAGGACCTGAGTGGTGATACAAATGTGTCACTGAAAGCAGAAACTAGCTCCTACCCAACCCTCAGCCCGTATTTGCATTTAGCAAGCTGAATGGTAATTGAGACTAGCAGGTTCTGCAAAATTAAATTTGCTTTTGCAATGGGAGTCTTTAATGTGCCAATATACATTTTTACTCTCCAAGTAAATGGGTGGTGAATATCATAACAATAATAATAATTAACATCTTATGAGTTATTTCTGGGGCAGCATCTTGAATGTATGTATGCAATAGGAGCACACGTCCTCTCCATTTTACAGATTAGGAAACAGAAGTTTAGAGCAATAAGCTTGCCACAAGTCATACAGCTAACAAATAGCAGAAGAGGGATTTAAAAGCTATGCCTTTCTGAAGGCAGAATCCTAGCCTTCAAACACCATGCCTGCTGCTGAATTCACCAGGACCTCATATTGTTTAGTGTCTTGTAATTCACGTATTTCAAGGAACCCACTTCAGGAAATGCCGTTCTAGGCATGTTCACCATAAGGCTGGATTCTCTGCATTCATGTTCCAGGAACTAATTATAAAATAGATCCCTTTAAATATATTACTAAAATTACTCAACCTGGATAGTTTTATATCTACCTGTATAAAAGAGCAAGTAGTTTTACACAAATGCTAGCATATATTGATGTTCCTCAGCCAAGAAAATTTCAGAGTAGTGATAGTTGTTCATAGATAAGCTAACATTTTGTATTTTTTTTAATATATTTTATTTTTGTTATCATACAATTGACTTTTTTTCCCTTTTGGTGTAGAGTTCTATGAATTTTAACACATATATAGATTCGTGTAGCCACTATTTCAATCAGGATTCAGAACAGTTCCATCACTACAAAAAACTCCCTGTGCTCTGTCTTTATAGTCAAGTTCTCCCCCCATCCCCATAACCCTGGCAACCACTGATCTGTTCTCTATCACTATAGTTTTGTCTTTTCTAGAATGTCTTTGGCAGAGCAAAAAGGTTTCATTTTGTTGAAGTACAATTCATCAGTTTTTTATTTTATGGATTGTGCTTTTTGTCATTTCTTAGAACTCTTCACTTAACCCCTGGTCACAATGATTTTCTCCTATGTTGTCTTTTAAACATTTTATATTTTGACATCTTAAATTTAGGTCTATGACCCATTTTGAGTTCATTTTTGTATAAGGTATAAGGTTTAGTTTACAGTTTGTAATTTTGCTTATGGCTATCTAATTATTCCGACAGCATTTGTTGAAAAGACCATCCTTTCTCCATTGAATTTGCTTTTGCACAGCCATATTTGGGTTGGTCCATTTCTGGACTCTCTATTCTATTCCATTGATCTAGGTGTCTATCTCTTTGCCAATACCACAGCTCAGTATAACTTTTTAAACTGTTATAATAATGCAATTTTGCAGAACAGTGAACACTGTTATAAGGTTCCTTAAATTCATCTTAAATAAGCATGTTTAGATATCCCTCAGCTGTTAACCATAAATTATGCTCAATTTTATTTAAAGACCACCACTACCAGACAAAAATACATTTGCCAACATTAAAACATTAGAAAAGTCTTTCCAGATGTTTCATACACACACAAAAAAATAATCTGTCAAGACACAGAAATCACTACCCTGACTTGTCTTCTGAGTTTTGCCCCTACATTTTCAACTTTCTGCTGGACACCTCCAGCTGGGGATGTCCCACAGCCCCAAAAGTTCCTCTGCATGTGAAAAATTGAGCTTATGCAACACGTTCTAATAAGTTTGCATTTACTGGAAAAGCTTGAATTTGATACAGCAATTCAAAAAATCTGATTTGAAGTTCAATATTTTTGACGTTTTGTTTTGACGGCTGTCATGAACAAAAAAGGTACCTCACGATTATATCTATATCAAATGGAAGGAATGCTCCATTGGCTATATTTATAAAATAACACAATTCATATTTTTATCACATCCATCAAATATGCATTAATTTTGTTCAATTAGACTAGCAAATTTCTGTCTTTTTGGATATTAATCAGTAAATGCAAACTCATCAGAAGGTGTTACATTATATATATATTTGACAACTAGATTAAAATAGACAAAAACACTTTGGAAGATTTTTAAAAATAGGTTAAAAATTCTGTTTACAGGTTTCCGAAGAATACAGACCTAAGAGTTTTAAATGGGTGACATATTGGCATTGATTCAACATCAAAGTCACAAAAGAATGGAAACATTCCCAATATTTCAAAACATTCTCTTCACACACAAATTTCTAACATATTAGCAGTCACTTTTGCCCTCATGGTTAAAATTTCACCTTTAACTTAGAAGGATGAAGTTTTGTTGTTTTATTTTTTGAGTACTATACTACTGACAATTATCTGTCATTGCAGAAAAAATTTTTTTAAAAAAGTGAAATGTGTGCTTTTTAAAAAGAAAAATATGTAACATTCGATTATTAAGTGCTTTGCTTCAAGATACTCTGTGAAAACCATGTGGAATAAATATTTTCATGATTATTCCCCATCCAATTCAAAGTATTATAAAGAGTCTATTTTAGTCTTGTTTTTACAGAATTAACAGTATTGACAATGTCCCATAGCACTTTGTGCAATTCTGGTTCAACTTCTTCACTGCACATCTTCCCTGGGAAGCTTTGCAGTGATCACATAGCACATGTAGGGCCCTCTGGGATTTCACCCAAAAAAAGCTTTTTGTTGCTGTTCCAGTAAATGCAGGGGCTCCATCACTACTGGGTACACCGATACTACTTTTTTCTTTTCATAAAACTTTAAAAAATATATAACAAAGTCATTTACCACTGAGAAAATTTCTTCCCTGATACATTTTTCCTTTATTGGCTCATGAAAAAAAGAAACACAGTTCTTTGTGCACTCCTTGTCAAAACAGAGATCCTACGGTGGTTAAGATCATGGGTTCTGGAAACAGAATACTTGCATTGACTCTACTGACTCTACTACTTACTAGCTGTGTGATCTTCAGATCATTACTTAACCTCTCTGTACTCGGTTTCCTCGTCTTTAAAATGAGAATACTAATAATTCTTACCTCATAGGATTATGATGACAAAATAAATTAATTCAAGTAAAGGACTTAGAATCTTGCCTGACACATTGTGAGTCTCAGAAAAGGTTGGCTAGTACTTTCTAGCAAATACCATAAGCTAAGGCATTTTAAAAATACCTTTACTTTCACTCGTGTAAATTTTTCTAAAACTTATCTCTTCAAAATTTCAATGATGCTTTCTTTGCAGTTCCCAATAGGATTTGCTGGCAAAGAAATACCTTTTAATTTGCTGTCATATGGTTTTGTCATGTATTTTAAGCCATGTTTTACCACATCAGGAAGCAGGAAGAACAAGTGTTTTGTCAGTAATATGTGGTTTTGCCCTCTTTTGCTACATTATAAGAAAGCTCAAGAGTCTTCTGAATTTTTAACCCTAAGCTTAGTAAGTATAGTCTTAAATATCATAACTTTGACCATAACTGTAAAAATTATAAAATGTTGTTTTCCTATTCTGGATATTCATTTTTAAATAGCTTCATGTTGCCACTGGCTAATATTCCAAGGCACATTTTACACTTGTAAGGTTCATCAATAATAATAAGTGCAAATCCATTTTTCAAGCTATCTTCTGGTTAATTTCTCTCCTTTGTTTCTTACTTTCTTCTGAGATGTAAAGAGAGTCACATTATTTTTCCTTTTAGGTAAAACAAAGAGCCCGTTCTGGGAAGAAGTGCTACTCTGCTACTTCCTCATGATTCTCTTGAGCTTGGCTTATTAGTATTGCCTACAACCTCTAGCTTCTTGGTGAGAAGGTTTTTAAACCACTTGTTGAATTTTGTGAGATTTAGCCTTGGTAAAACCAGATAATGTGATCCATAGGTCATCAGATAAAATGCAGCCCCCATCCCACCCAGGATACCAGGCGTAGGGGTCAGTGATGTTACCACTGTCAGTCCAACCACATAATTAATAGTGAATAAATATTTGTTGAATTTTTAAAATTAATTAATTGCTGTAACTTATATATGAAAGGAAATCTCAGTCCTTCTTTCAAAGTGCTTTCAACATAGAGAACTATATGCAATAAGAAACTTCCCCTGAACCAATTTAAGATTATTAATACTTTCGATAGCAACAACTAATGAAATCATTACAACCGGAGTTTCAACAATAAATCTTGGGAGCTGGCATGTATATTGTCAATTTTGCAGAGTCCTAGATATCAAAGGAACCTGAGGAGTTACTTAATCTCTCTGGATCTCAACCTCTAGGGCAGTTGACCTAGATGATCTTGAAGATTCTTTCTAATCTAACATTTCATCAATTCACTGCCTAACTTTCTTGTATTCTAGAATTCAATAGTTCCCTTGTTTCTGGCATTTCTATGAAGAGGCCTAAGCTTATGGTAAATTCCTAGATAAATGTTATTCATCTTAACCCCTACTTTCTGTGAAATGTTTCCTTCTCTCTGTTTCTCTTCAAATACTAAATCAATAATGTGTCATCACGAGTTCTATTCAAGGAAATGAACAATCAGCTAAAACAAAACACCTCTTCCGAATGGCACTAAGTGCTCTACGCTCAAAAGAAAAGTCCAAAAAATTAATCAGTTGGTGAAATCTGTGAAAAAATCATTGGAGGTACAAAGTTTGATGTGGCTCTTATTCATAATAAGAAAATTACCTTCTTTTAGTTTCTCTTCAATAATGTTTCTCAAATTGCAAGGCTTTAAAAAAAAATGTGTGCCTAAAAATACTACATTCTGAGTTTTCTGATACACATATATAAAAACAAAAAAGAATTCAGAAATGTTGGAGTTTAGATGTTCCCTGAGTCCAATTTCATTGTTCTCATTAATTCCACCCTGATCAATGCTAAATTCTGGACCCTAGCAGTATAGCTGTGAAAATATAGAGTAAAAACACTTCATGTAATTTTCTTGGAATGTTGAAGGCAAATATGAAAAAATCAAGAATAATTATTTAACAAAAATAATTAACTGGGGATTTTGTACTGTACATTATCATCAAGGATAATAACAAGTCACAAAGAACACCCTGGATAAGATGACTGTTTGGACTTGGCTCATACCAAGAAACTAACTTCAGACTTTTCTAAGGATTGTTGAAAACTTAAAGAAATGTATATTAGAAAAATTATACAGTTGGGTGAAAATAAAGGTGTTTCTGATATTTCTCAGCTTATGGTATTTGATAGAACATAATAGCCACCATCTGAGAACTCACTGTGTCATGCAGGATTCTAAGCACTTTACGTGAACTAATTTGTTTAGTCTTCATAACAATCCTATGAGGTAAGTACTACGAGCTCATATCAGCTTCCCTAATTCGACCACAATAGTTTCAAAAAACTGAGGCCTAACATGACATGCCAGACATAGCACATTGACTAAAGGTGAGAGAACTCCTTCCTGCAACGTGAGGCCATGAGCAAATGTGACATGATAGCTACCTGCCTGAAACTACTCCATTTTTTTCTTGTGACAAGATCAATTCACTCTTGTAAAGCACCAACCATGATTCACTCTGTGCAGTATCCAGTCTTTGTTTCAAAAGGGCATTTCAATCATCTGTCTGAAGTCATAAACCCTGGGAATTTTGTATGCGCCAGCATAGCGTATGTTAAAGAGAGGGGTGCCCATTCATGCACAGTGTTCTTTTATTTAGCTTTCCATCCCAGAAGATAACTCATCAATATTGAAAAAGAGTGCTTTGCCACAACCTATCATTCTCTCGTGAAAATTGTGGGTGCTTTTTAAATGCACTGAGTCTAGATGGAAACTTTTCTTTACATACCTTATTTTTTTCCTCTTACATGAAATCCTTGCCATAATTCATTAGTATAACCAGGAACTATCAAAGTTCAGTAGCTTTTTCAAATTTATTTTCCAGAATCTAATAAGCCTTTTAATCCATTTAGAGCTTTTTAAATTCTAAACAATATTGCTTGAATCTCAAAGATATACATTTCCACGTACTGAGTGAATTAATGTTAATGACTGACGGTAACCTTGGCAATTTCCCTGCATACCAAGGAGAGATTAAATTCTTTTGTGTTGAAAATCCTATAGTAAACAGAATAATTGGGAGGGAGAAAAATTATAGAAGATTCCTGGTAGCTTCTGCCTCCAGGCTTGTTTTCAAACCTGATAAAGTAGGTCCAAAGTACACAGGATTGGTGTCAGCGGGCATATATTAAGGCAATGTTGAGTTTGACTGATCTTCCATCTTTAAACTGTTTATGGAGTCTATGGGAGAAGAAAGATCCTTCAAGTTTTTGAAATTTTCAGCAGACAAATGTGGAAGTGACTGCAATAAAACACTATTTCTCAATGGGCACACCATGTGCTAAAGAACAACACAGCTGCCATGATGCTGTTCTGACGCTGGGATCCTAGCAACAGTCCCTCCCCAAAAAGAGCTGCCTGATGAATGAACTCTGCTTACTACTCACAAAGCTGGCCTGACAGGCTGTTCTGAATAGAGGACCAAGGTAGTGCTTTTCTCTGGAAGGCCTTTTCGCTCCTAGCATTGGGAGAGGGCTGTACAAATAAATCAGCGCATACCGTGAATCACTGTCACGGGAGTCTTCTGAGTCTCTAATGCCTTCACACTCATGCAGATTCCAGGGTGCTAAGTATCCTGGGAAACACTTAAGGAACCCAGACCCTGAGAGACATTAGCATGTTTAGTCAGGTTTGGGAGAATCTGAAAATCAAGGTCAATTTAAGTGAAAAGAGACATACACATCAATTCAAACTCCAGCTTAGCCAGGGGTCAAGAAGTGTTAAGAGTAGAAGTTCTGGGCTTGTATGTGGCTGAAAGAAGTGAAGTTTCTATACACTTGCTAATTCCCAGAGGAAAGCTTTGAATGGTGATGTTAAGGAAAATAAAGAACAACTAAAGAAAGACACATTTACATGAATTATGCTTAACAGCCTTGGATGCTGGCTACCTTGGTCTATAAAATAAAATAGTAAGGCAGTGGGGCATATGGGAATCCCCTATATTTTTTAAGTAACATTTATGTAATCTAAGTGTCTTTTTAAAAAAATTTAAGTATATTTAAAAAACAAATAAATAAATAAAAATAGAAATGCATTTTAAAGATATGGTGAGACCTTTCAAGAATTGTAAATGTCCCTTAGGTTTAACGAATTTTTTTTCTTCTACTCCTGGCAAAAATGCTACTCATCCTCCAGCCCAGTTCTTTCTCATCTTCCTTTCATGGGCTCTAGTAGACAGGCGACCTGAGGCTGTGCAAAACCACTTCAGTGTTAATAAAGAATCTCTAAAAAATGAATCAACAATCTTGGCTCACCAATTACTATCCAGTTAACACTTCCTTCATGGTGAACAGTATTAGCCTCTTGGATGAAAGTATTGATTGGCGGCAAGAAGTAAGTAGACAATGGGGACAATTACATTTCACTTCTCAAGGTTTTTGTTGTTCTTGTTGTTCCTGGTTCTTTCTTAAAGTTAATTCTAATTCTAAAATTACACTGTTCCCTAGCTTTAGGATTGTTCCAATTTGGAATAATAACTAAAACTAAACACTAAACTCCATGGAATTTGAAATTTTCTTGAAAAAAGTATTCCTCAAAAGAAAGTACAAGAAGGGTTACAGCTGTGGCAGGGGAGGATCACTGGTACAGGGTGTCGGTGGTGGGATGATGTATGGGGAATGTTGCACCTGGGGCATGCCTGTATGGAATATGAATGTGTTCATATGGTCATGGGGTGTTGTCTCGGTGGGTAGAGACCCACACAACAACCGATCAGTATATTGAATTCCCATCCTAGGGAGTCCTGCTACATTCTCTAAGAGAGTGGCAAGAATCTCTAGAATACATGGGCAGTGCCTAGTAAAGGAGAACAGACCAATATACCAGGCCCTTGATATTGATGCTTGTACTTATAAGCCTTGTTCTTATGAAATTGAAATTCAGCCTAGTAATATATATTGCCTAAGAGTTACCTCCTGAAAGCCTCCTTGTTGCTTTAATGTGGCCTCTCTCTAAGCCAAACTCAGCATATAACTCACTACCTTCCCCCCAGCGCGGGACATGACTCCGAGGGATGGGCTTCCCTGGCAGTGAGGGATTATTACCAAGCGCCAACTAGCAATGCATTTGGTAAAAGATCTTGACCAAAAGGGGG